>SNQJ01S0038695.1:13760-31064 GCA_010110895.2 Picea sitchensis
CAGACTCCAATGTTTGGTTTGGGTGGCCTTGGAGAATTTACTCTCCAACCTATTCCAAGGCCCTATTCCTGAGCTAGTGTATGCACCCTACAAACAGAAAAGTCTACTTGATTTTATTTAGCATTGCTTTTAATGGGATTTTTAAGTCTCAAGGTGCGAAAGTGAAACTAATGGTGTGTAAAAAGACTCAAAGCAAAATGAACAAAAATGCTTGGAAACAAACTTTTATGAAAATGCAAAATCAACAACTTTTTCAGTAAAAAAGACTTCTTTTCTTTTCAAGTTTACTAAGATTTCATGCAGTAAATATGAAGGAATTTCGCTCAGATCTGCGAGCTACTTATACTAGACATGCACTGCAAGAACTTATGCAAAAAGACTTCTTTCCTAGCTACTGATGCAACAACACAATCTTCAAATCAAGAAGGGAATGAAAGAAAGAAAAATTTTTATTTTTATTTTATTGCAAAATAACGCAACAAGGAAAAATGATGACAAGATCAAAACCAAGAGAATGAAAAGAAAACTCTGGCTTAAAGCGCAGATCGCAAACAGAATCAGAGCACTAAAATGCGAAAAAGCAATCAGGACAGCACCGATTCTAACACTTGCCTAAAAACCGTAAAACAAATATTTTTTCTCTTTTGTCTTTTCTATCAAAAAATCAAATGACCAGCACAAGCTAAAGGTGAACTACCCTAACCTGTTGACTGTGCAGCCTCAGACTCTAGACCCCTGAGAGGAGCTCTTCTCACCATAGGAGGGGATGACTGCCCCACCCAAGCTGAAAAGCTGTCAATCAAGCCCGCGACTGTCACCAAGACAGCACGCGTGCAAACACGTGCTGAGCTTATACAGAAGACCGACATTCTAACACTTGCCTAAAACCGTAAAACAAATATTTTTTCTTTGTCTTTTCTATCAAAAAAATCAAATGACCAAAGACAAGCAAGGTGAACTACTCCTACCCGCTGACCAGGCAGCCTCTCGCACTTCTAGACTTCAGGTAGGAGCTTCTCACCATAGGGAGGGATGACTGCCCCACCCAAGCCGAAGTCAGCCAATCAAGCTCAAGGACACATCAAGACAAAGACGCTGCAAACACGCAAGGAAATATGTTGTGCCGGGTCGTACAGGCCGTGGGTCAGTGTAAAAGCTAAGATAAAACAACACACATGCAGACCAGTCCTGAAAAAGGCCTCTGGTATTGACAACCAGGGTCTCTAAAAGGCTTGGGTGCTATGACTTCAACAGAAAAGGAAAATTTTCTCAAAAGAAGATAAATGCAAAGAACAACCAAAACAACAAGGCAGACTGAAAGTAAGACAGTAAACCAATCAAAACCTATATAGGATCCAGAAAGCCCCTTGAGAAGGTAAACTTCTGACAGGGAAGAGGGGACTGCCTCTTAAGCTTCCTGGGCTCTACACACTACTGAAACCACTACAGCAAGCGTTCACACGCGGGCTGTAGAAGGTTAGGGCACGGGCACACGCATGCAGTCCTTCTGCAGGCTGCGTGTACCTCTGTATGTCCCGAGAATCAATGTCAAGCGTCAGTCAAGGAAGACTGGTATTGATAACTAGGTTCCCTACTAGCATTGACCTAACAGACAACAAAAATAAACAAAGAAATAGAGACTAAACTTCTTTGAACTACCCAAAAGATCTTTAACCAAATCCGGAAACCCTAAGAGTAAGACTATCCCCAATGGAGTCGCCAATTCTGTTGTGGGGTATTCTACCCTACAGACTAGCAAGCTAGGGATTTAAACTTGCATGCAAATTATGACCCTTCAAGAATAACTTTTAACCTCCTACCCAAACCCAAAACCCTTTTTCTCAGGCAAACATGGGAAGAATCAACTAACCTTTTTATCGACGGTTGAAGTAGATCCTCCGTTGATATTTTATCTCCTTGCTGCTGCTGCTCCTTCCACAAAGCGATCCTACAATCAAGACAAAACTACACATGAATGCTACTGATCTACTAGAGTGTTAGAGATTAAACACAAATCAAATAACATAGATAAGACTCATGTATTTGGGACGGGAAAAGTATCTTTTTCATTAATCTCAATATGAATGAACTTAAAATGATTTTAGAGACCGGCCACCGTTCCTCGATCCTGATCTTGGGCTCCTCCTCTTCTTTTGTCCTCCAACTGCTTTGCTTGAATTTCTCCTAAAGCTTGAGGAAAGGCTAAAGTGTTGGGACAAAACGGACTTGGCAATTTGGCAGAGTTTCTTTGCTATGATTTTTCCTCCTCTGAATAGTACCCCTACCCCTCCTTTTATAGGCTAGGAGGAGCTAGGGTTTTAGGTGAACTCTCGGCCATGCATGGCTGGGAGTTCCAGTTAACTGACAAAAAGCTCTTCGTCCCGGCGGAAACTTTCCTGATTTTTTGCTTTGTTAGGTAAACGCGGGATGTAGGTTAACTGACATCAAGCATTCCAACGCGCCCAGTGAGAGGTTAGGGAGCGGGTTGCTTGATTTAAGTGGTTTTTCAAGGTTTTAATCAGCATGGCTTTGGCAAGGAAGATACATGAGTTGGCTTGATTCCAGGTAAGCCCGTGTGGTGCATTTTAGGGTTATAACATACTGGCTAGAGCTGCATGGACATTTTCCATTTTCATTCCACATTCCTTGAAATGCTCTGTGATTTTCTCCTCCGATACTCTCTTTTCCTCGTGCAACTGGATGATCATGTCTTGTGCTTCTCTGAGTTGTCTCTTGAGTCAATTCACATTCCCTTCTCGTCTTTGCGACGATGATGTCTCAACAGTCCTTTCCGCTAACTGCCTTCTCAATTCCCCGTTCTCCTAGTACAACTCAACAATAGTAATATGTGCTTGCTTTAGCTGATGCGACGACTCCTGAACATCCATGCTTTCAATTCCCAACCTTCTCCATCTATCACAAATTCCCCAGCTTGAATCCTTGACATGTTCTAGCCAAACAATGTGCATGAGTAACTTCTCAGCAATCGATTGGGCGCGCGGTTCGTTTGGAGCTTGTGCCTCCCCAGGCTCCTTGTTTTTCCTTGGCCTGCGTCTTTTTCGGGGTACTGGTTGTTGGGGAGAGGAGACTTCCACTGTCTTTCCTTTTCCCACAGCCTATTCTATTTCCACTTCCACGCTGCGACATGTTGCTTCTCCTGTGCGTAGAGGGGGATATCCTTTGGGGTCCTTGGGGATTTCGGATGAAAGAATAAACGAATCCCAATCCTTTCCCAATCACCTCAATTCCTGAACTATAAACAATTTGATTAGCGAGATATGGGATAAGTTATTCTTTGGTTGGTTTGCTTTGGCTTGGACGTTGTCCGCCATTCCTCCTAGACTTTGGTGCAAGAAGAAGGGTAGGTTCAATGAACTCTTTCCTATGAAATGCATCAACAGTATGATGTTATGTGGGTATATTCTGTCAGACCTTATTTCACAAGTGAAATACATTTTAATCACCTTCAGGAGTTTCTGAAAAGGCTCTCGTAGATACCGACTTGGAACACCCATTATGATTTTCCCGTTCAGGCAGTTTGGGTTGATGAATTATTCATAGCTTAGAACGTCCAAAGGCATGCCCTTAGACCACCTCTCACTGCGTGGAGGGATCTTCATCACGAATGACAGATTTTCCTCCATCACCCAGAATGTGATTCCTGCAATAACTACGCGGAACTCGTTAAATCTAAGTGCGAACTGCTCCACCAGTTTCACATTGTATCCTTGGATTTTCTCACAATAGTGCATGCATCTGACCTGTTTGAATGATACCCTGGCATTTGGATCTTTGTTGATCAGTGTCGACTCTCGAAGCTCAGGCCTCACAACTCTTCCATTTCATTCCCTCTTCCTTATGTTTTGGGATGTCATTATGGTGCAATGTGTTGGAATACTGAGAGGGGGGGTGAATCAATATTACTCCTTTTTAACAATTAGCAATTAATTTTTATATTTTATTGATTACCACAATAAATCAACAATGAATTTTATGCAAAATCAATTATATAAATATATTCAACATGAATTACAAGTTTGTATAAAGAATAGTGAAGGACACCAATCCATTTTAGAGAACTAACTCTAGGAGACACCAACAAAAAATGGGCTTATTGTATAAGCGATGTTCCTAGCTCCTTATGGATTATGTGTTCATAACCCATGACTGGGGGCTAGAACCTAGTTCATTGGATTTCGACGTTCAACAATTTTTCTTTGACAATCATCTAATATTCTGGAGTTTTCAATTTCCCGAAATGGTTACCTCTCACACAGGTTGATCTCATGGATGGCATGATTCCCAGAACCAAATCAATGGTCTGGATCCAATCCTTACTCATTCTTTTACTTCTTAATCCAATGATTATGACTTAATCTACGATTTGGATGGATGGATCTCATTTACTTCAGAACTTCGACTTTTGCAACTTCCAGTATTTGCAATCATTAAACCTCCCAAAGTATATTTCCCTGAAACTGATCAAACGTTCATTATTCATTCTTCCATTAGTCAGACGATCCTGGCTTGTCCATAGGTTTCAAATAAATCGAGGACCATGAATTAATATATAGGTGAGTGAACAATTCTTATTTACTTTGAGAATTTGAAACTTCTTCCTTCTTTATGACTTACTATGTCCTTCCACTCAACTTTATCCAATGGTCAAGAATTCTCTCAGAGTAGATCAATGATCAAGTATGATTGTGGGGTCCTCAACTAACACAACGTTTAAAACTGTCGTCGAGTTCCGCAATGGAAATTACTTGTTTGGCACTGGAAGAGATTCCAACCATAGATCTTATTGGCGGGTGACCATCGACGGTCGGTGTAGATTGTGGAACCATAACTTGAGCATGGTTTATCGCATCGCCCAAACTCCGCAATTGAAGTTGTCCGATTGTTAGTGGATCAACCACAGTCATTGATCTTTGAATTGGTGAGATATGACGGTCTAGACTAATTACGGGATTGGAAATAACGTGTTGTTTAATTCTCCCTTCGTGCTCCGTAATCAGTCCCTGACCTTGATCTGGCGCTTGTGTCTCCAATGGTCATGACTTGATCTGATCATTGACTAGTCCTCCAATAGTCCTTCTCTTGTAATCTGACGGTCTAGACTAATTGTGGGATTGGAATTAATGCATTGTTTAATTCTCCCTTCGTGCACTACAATCAATCCCTACCTTTKATTTGGACCTTGCATATCCAATAGTCTTGGTTTGTCCCATGGGGATTTTGATTCTGATCATGTTTTTTCAATGCGCTTTCCCTTCTGAGTTTCATGTGTGTCATCGATTGTTGACATCAATGACAATATGTCCAAAACAATGCATGTTTGTTTTGCACGCGTGGTAGTGAAATATGACACCTCCTTCATGCGACAAATGGATAATGATATTCTTATCCCAGACCTGTCAGAGGGGTGGTAGAGAAAATTTGCGCGATAAGTGAAAATGACTTTAGGAATTCACTGTGTGGCCCCAAGGCACCATGAAGACTCTCGGTGCAGAAATGGGTCGACACTATGATAGTGATGACGACAATACCATCGCAGTACGGGAGCACAAAAGAGAATTTGGGTGTGACAAAAAACTCTGAGGATGAGGGGATGACTGTGAGAGGACTTGTTTCCTGACAGACTAGGTTGTGACCAACTCCGAAAGGATTCGAACCATGATTTAAGACAGAAAAAACATGGCAATATTTACTGACCTGGCTTGTGACATAACTAATGGCAATCAACTTTCCCACAGGGAGAAAACTCAGGGCTTGTAGGAAAAATTACAGAAAACACATAAAATCGGATGGTAAATGAAATACATGCAGAATGATGGGAATTTATAATTGAATGGGTGAGGGATGGAATCATGATATAGGACACTGAATCCATGCTGACAAGAATTTTTTAAGTAGGTTGAATATTTGTGAAGCACGCTCGTGCGATGGGTACACTTCAGAGTGTGTAAAGTATAGGTGATAAGAGTTGTAGAGTATACGTGATATGAGCATTGTGATCTCTTATCCTTTTTGACTTATGATGGTCGTTATATCTACTGACATGACCCTTAATCTAACAACTTGCCTCGACCTTTGGCATGTAAAATCCCTCTTTCTGACAAGACCCAACCTTTTGGGAAAAGACCTATACAATTTACACATGTTTGATTATGATGCCCTTTCTTGACTCCAAGGGCCAGATGGGACACTTGCTGAATTCAACCCATTCATTTTTCGGTACCTGACCTCACACACTTTGGCACACGAACCATGCCTCATATAGGACTAACTCTAACTGAAAAAACGACGACTCTAACACAATCCACTAGCAAGACTCTTGCAATTTCAGGGCCAGGGAACAACCCGAGTGTGTCTCTTTTTTAGAGGCAAAGAAGAATTCCTAAGGCATATATATTTCAAGGTGAACTAGGAAGATTAAACCACCAACTTTCAATGGTGAAAATAGGAAGGGAGAAGAGGTCGAGGCCTAGCTGTTGGAAATGAAGAAATATTTGTAGTTGCACGATTACTCCTCCTAGGTAGAAGCTATAATTGCCACCTACCACTGCAAGGAAATACAACCATGTGGTGGGATCAACTTAAGAGAGCCAAGAACCTTGATGAGAAGAGGATCTCATGGAGGAATTTCAAAGGATATTTCCAAGAGAAATATGTGTCTGAGCATTACTATGAAAGAAAGATGAAAGAGTTATTTGAACTCAAGTTGGGAACAATGAAAATGAAGGAATATAAGAAGTAGTTCTTCGAATTGTTGAAGTATGTTGACTTCATCAAATATGAGAAGGTCAAAATCCAAAGGTTTCTAAGTGGGTTACCCTATTTTTTAGTGACAATATTCAATATGATAACCCCAAGACCTTGGAGGAAACCATAAGGAGAGAAAGACATATTTATGAGAAAAAAAAAGGAAGAATAGTTTTCTAAAAGGCTTGGAACAACAAGATGAAAAGGAAAAAGGATCAAAGGTAGAAAGGTTTTAAGCCACCTTTTTTCAAGAAAAACTCCTAAGAAAATCAACAAGGTCAAGAAACCCAAAATGAACACAAGATTGCAGATTTATTTAGGAAAATGCCAAGACAACAACCTTTTCAATATTGGGGATGTGAGAGAAATCACTTATATAGGGACTTCCATCACAAAGGGGAAAGAATGAGGGTTGTACACAACATTCAAGAGGCTCAAATAGTGGAATACATGTGAGGAACTATGCCAAGGATTTATACAGCCTTGGAAAACAAGTAAGTAGAATATCAATCCCCCATGATTGAAGTGGAAGGTAAGATTGATAACCAACCCATAACAATTTTTGTTGATTTTGGAGTTAGCCATAGTTACATAAATGATAACATTATTGAAATATTTCACTTGAAAAGAAGTAAGCATAAGAAATCTTGGTTAGTTCAGTTAGCCACAGAGCTAAGAGGAAAATCAATGAATTGGTTAAAGACTGTCTGATATACATGAATTGGTTCATATGATTGTCTAATTGGCATGGTGTTGTGACAGACACTACAACCCTCCATTTTTATTTTTTATTCTGTTACTTCCCTAAAAACACGAGCCCCCATATTTTTGAGCCTAAGAGAAAGCCTCATAAGTCCCTTCTTCATCTAAAATATTCTTCTGGTAATTCATGTTTCACTTGGAAAATGAACAAGTACTTAGTGTTGCAATACAATTTTAAATCGACAAATTTACTTTCAACTCCTACGAACAGTTCAAAGGAGTTACTTCAAACTCCTCCAAACAAGTTCATAGGAGTTCCTTTCGTTTGTTCCGATATACAATGATATCGTGAGAGTTGGTGGAAACTCCTCCGATCATATCGTAGGAGTTACTTCTAACTCCTCTGATATGTCCGTAGGAGTTACTTCTAACTCTTTTGAACTGATCAGAAAAATCGCTCTTAACTCCTCTGACCTAACCTACCCTAACTAATCCATTAAGTGTCAAAGTAACCTTTTTTCTACAAAACGAAACAAGGTTGAGACAAGTGTTTTTCAACCATTTGCAATTGAACAAGAAAACTGAAGATAAAAGCACTGAGATGAACGCCATTCAAAACCCTCTCCTATCCATTTCCAACACGTGGAAGCATAATATGGGTAAGGTTACCTCTCTCTCTCCATTTTATTTAAGCTAGGGTTAGGTCTTTGTTTCATTTTTTCTTGCCCCCTTTGTGCTAGCTTGATAACCCTTGTTTCCCCCTTGTTCTTCGTCACTTATCCCCTTGCCACACCTTTCCTTTTCCTTTTCCTTCCAGCCTTATATTTTTTTTGAATCTATTATTGGCTATGAAATTCATGAACAATCGACTTTTCCCCCCTCCTCTAACATGATATACTTCTTCCTATCCTCGCACTTAACCATTGAAATCCAAAAACCTCATCCAAGGCACGAAGGCCTTGACCTAAGGGAGACATAAGGTTCCCTCTTACTCTTCCAAGCTAGCCATCGTGCTCCAGATCACTCTCTTTGTTTATGGAAAACCCTAATATGGAGACTTTCATATTAACTCTCTGAAAATATCAGAGAAGTTACTACTATCTTCTCTGATGTGCTCAGAAGAGTTGACATTAACTCTTCCGCATGTTTTCAGAACAAATGGAAACAAATCCTCCGATCATATCAAAGGAATTACTTTCAACTACTCTGATAAGATCAGAGGAGTTCTTGGTAAATTCTTCGAACTCCTCAATACGATGAATAACCCTTCCGAATACATATCAGAGAAGTTACTAACAATTTCTCTGATGTGCTCGGAGGAGTTGTTTCTAACTACTCCAATATGCTTGGAGTAGTTTTTAATAACTCTTCAGATCTTCCTTAAGGGAKTTTTTTTCTTATGCTCTGATTTTTTCTTTCTTGGATGATTCCCAAGCATTCCACCCCAAAATCTCACTGAGAATTGTCTACTTTTAACCTAACATTTGTGAGGAGTAGCTTGCCATGTCTTGACAATTTCAATATTCTTATAAGTGTCTGATCATTTAACTATATTTCCAATAAACATGCTCTAAATTTATCCTATCTGCAAGTTCAGACATGTCACCATGAAAGAATACGACGATGAAAGCAACAGGGGTTGAGCCATCTAGCAGCTCCCATCAGACAGTAGAGATAGAAAGTGTTGAAACCATATATGATGATATGTGGAGACTTCTAGAAAAATATGGGGAAACCTTAAAATGGGGAGAAGTATATTATATGTTTAAGAAATCAAAATTTTTTACAGAGGAAGAGGAACCAAATGAGCTCCAAGTGTTTAAGAACATCAGAAAATCGATAATTTTCAAGGTGGCAGGACATCCAACAGTTTTCCCTTGTGAGGATGCCATTTCATTGATTTTGAAGAATGAAAACATAGATAGTTGGTATATCTTTAATGCAATAAAATAACCTATAGCTTCATTCATGTCCGATGATTTAGCTAAGTGTTACCACATTGAAGCTGGGAACAAAAGGCTAGATGGTCAACTCCTCAGTGATTTGGAGCTTACATCGAAAGATTTATTTTACACATGGTATAAAGTAGACAATCATTTCAAATATTGTCTCAAGATTTTATATCCCACAACCAATTTAAGGAGACCCTACCAGTATATGGTAGCCATGTTGTGCAGATTGTACGGGGAACCAGGTGCAACCCATTTTCCCTTATCTTATATTCTCCTAATTTATTTATGTGCAGATGCGAGGGTCTCATTCAACTGGGCAAACATATTGTCTGAAAATCTCAAGGTTACCATATCTGCAGTTACAAAATCACAACCAATAAGCTTTCCCAGTTTTCATATGTCTTTGTATCTTCTAGACATAATGTGTATCAATCACAAGTACCCAAACATGGGATGGATTTGGTTTCCCTTTGATTTCACTATCCACATCTACTGCAAGGTTCTTTGGGAGAACAAATACCGAACATAATATCAAAGAATCTGTGAACACTTCCTTGCCCCATTGTATGCATTTATTTTTTGCACGTCCCCACCTTGTATGACATACAAGGCCATAGAAGTCATAAGAGAGATTGGGGACTGGTATTTAATGGAACATGATACATATATAAGGATATATCGTGCAATGAAACCACCCCATCTACTTCCTCGGTTCATCTCTGACAAACTTGTACTCCAGGAAGTGACATATCAAACTATCATACATGGGGTTGGAGGAATGTTATAAAGATCAAAGAAAGCAATTTGGCCTCCACTACCTCTTTACATTGGCAACTATATTTTTGAAAACACCAAACAAAATTAGACATCTTACTTTCCTACCACTTTGGAGAGGAAAGATTCAAGAGGCATGACCCTAAAAACATTGTTAAATAACACATCAATAATATAAGTCTCCCATATGAGTACACCACTGAGTTCTATAAATAAGAGTAAGTACATCAAAACTCCAGGACTTACAACGAGGCCATTTTCAACAGGCGAGGCTAGCTAAAAGAGAGAATCGTAGATGAAGAAGTTGCAAGAGAGGAAGCCAGAAGAAATGTAGACAGAGATGAAGCTGAGAGATCTGCCCCATCTCTATCTCAACTCATTCAGGTTCCACATAAGAGGATGAAGAGGCACCAACAAATTAAAAGAGAAGGTACTGAAGAGGAGGAATGATGATAAAAAGAAACAAAAAATAGAATCTGACACAACGAAGGCCAGGGAAGAAAATGAAGCAAAAGCTAAAGCTGAAGCTGAGGAAAAAGCAGAAGTTGAAGCGAAAACTGCTATAGAAAAAGAAAAGGAGCTAGCTAAAGCAGCAAGAATGGAAGCAAAATTAGCAGAGAAAGAAGCAGTGGATAAAAATGTTTAAGAAGAAAGACATAAGAAGAATGAAAATGATAGAGAGGGTGACACATACCCGATGGACCTGGATATCCCTAGAACATTCATCGAAGGTACATGAGAAGAAACAATGAACAATGGTTTAGGTATCGGGCCCTGAGAACCTTTTCGATCGACCAAAATATTGGATCTGCATAGTTTCACATACCATAGTAAAACTTACAAAATTGTGCAAGAAAGAGTGAGAAAGGTTCCAACAATAGAAGGAACCCCTTTATCAGTGGTTACCCAAGTCCCTGTCACAGGAGATGTTAGGGAATACCTCATGGAAATGGCTAGGTAAGGATTTTCATTCATGGATACAACCATAGAAAATACACAGAGGCTATGCTAGAAGAATGAAGAGAAAGAAGCGATGATCAGAGAGATAGAAGAGAGGCTCCGACAAGTAAATATTGATGAAAGGAGTCTTCTCAATTTTAAGACCAAAGTAGAAAAAGTGAGGAATGATTTGGAAGGTTCCATCATTGATATGTATTCCAATCTCAATCTCTTCCAAAATGTGGTTGCGACAGTTATTGAACAAAACAACTGGATACAAATGAAGCTCACACAATACAACATTATCCATGAAGGTATAGCGGACATTGATACCTAGATAGTGGAGAATCCCGATGCACCTATGGATTTGTATAGACCCTCAAAATCAGCAAGAAAGACATGCCTATATGCATTAGATCATTGCCATCAGGTAGGTCAAAGGGCAGCCAAACAAGTAACCAAGGTAAATTGGATATGTTCAAGGACTCGCAAAGCTTCCCAGGAGTTGATAAGGAATGGTAATCTCCAAATATTAGATGAAATTGGGAAGAATTTGGTCACAAAAGAGTTGGTGAATGTAGTCTAGGACAACACGAGTCAAAGGAGACAAATAGTCGAAGCAAAAACCTTTGTCTCTACCGATTTTATTTACCAACATCTACTACAACCAGTGAAGATTTAGAATATGATACATGATTACATGACAAGACTAGATAAATATATGAGCGCCCTTGATGATAGAATTACCATGATCAAAGCAACACTGGAACAACTATATTACAAAATAAATGAGTCGCTATATAACCAGTTGGAGGTTTGGACAACTTATCACCGAAGAAAATTTTCATAGGAAAATGACGAACAACTATTTTTCTTTCATCATTTTCCTAGCTACTTGAAATTTTGTCCTCTCTACCACATTCTATGAGTAAAAACAAAGTGAACAGTTTTGTAACTTACTCTTCAAGAAGAGGGTGAAAATACAACTAGGAGTTGCTAGTTTTGTATAAAATAGAATATAGGCTCCTTTTAGAGGACCCTTTTTTGTCTTTTCAAGCATTGTATAGACCCAAGAATTTTTTCAAGAAATTATTCTATGTTAATGAATATTGAGAAGCCCTCAAGGACAACATGTTATAGAAGGAATTCTGTGTAGAAACTGGTCGAAGCTTTGAACTACTTCAAGTGAAGATATTTGTTGTTTCTATGGACTATAAGAATGCTTTGCTTTTTGTAGACTAATTCTTATACAATATTTGTTATTCCACAATTATTGACATTTCTTTGAATATTTCAATTCCTTGAAATTTGTGGGTTATTACAGTATATGTTGTTGTGATCTAGACTAATCTGATTATACACGTATTTATTCTATTGTCTCCAATATTTCCCTTTTGTTACAACTAACTGTATAAAAGTTGTTTAAAGTTTTGGTTGCATTATAACTCACTACTTACTCTAGCATGCTCCTAGATAGGATAGGTTAGCATAGATTAGTGATAGATTAGTTGTCTTTACATACATGGTCTGTTGGAAAACTGAGAGGTGGGGGGTGAATCAATATTACCCTTTTTCAACAATTAGCATTTTTTATATTTTGTTAGTTACCATAATAGATCAACAGTAGACTTGTTTGTAGAATCAATTATATAAATATAATTAATAGGAATTTCAAGGCTTTTATGAAGAATAGTGAAGGACACCAATCCTTTCTAGATCACCAACTCTAGGAGACAAATATCCCCTTCTTCAGGGCACCAACCCTAGGAAGCACCAACTCCCTTATCTTTAAGGCACCTGTAATACCCCAAGGATGAGCCCCTGTTGTATTTATGAATTGTAAACATGTTTTGTAGGATGGTGAGTCGAGTGTTGATAAGTTGGTGGGATTATGTATTTATTGGGCCAGAGAGCCTAGTGTTAAGGCCATAAGCCTAATTTTGTATATGTAATTATGCATATCATTAATATAATATATAAACATCATTGTGTGTAAACCAACCATGAAGAAAGAGTGATGGGGGACTAAGCTTCCACAGGGGTGGGTAAGGGAGAGGAGGCTAAGTGTTGGCCCTAGGGGATAAGCTAGGGGGATTACCTCTAAAGGGGATAATAATTTATTATTATTTCCTAAAAGCCTAAGGTAGAAAATTGTTGAGTGTTGTCCCAAGTTCCTAGGAAGGGAACGTATGTTAAGTGGAGATCATGTAGCTCCAAGGAGATCCGACCTGTTGTTGAAGGACAAGGCAAGGGAGGTGAAGCAGCCGATGGATTGTAAGACAGTGAAGGTGTATACTCCTGGGGTGGGACAAGCATGTGGGGAATGAGAGTCTGTGAGAAGTGGACGTAAGTGCCTCCTGGGAGAGAATTCTTTCTCTGTAATTTTGTGACTTCCCTATTGACCTTGCCTAGCCTAGGAATCCCTTGCCGGTGGAGCTTAGTCCCAGCTCGGGGGTGACCTACTAATGAGAGTGATGAGCAGCGCAGTCTAAGGTTGGGAGGTTTGTGGAAGGTCTACACGCAGTTGGTGGTGTTACTCCAGTTTCAAAGATAAGTATCATTATGTGTTTAATTTCAATTAAAACGCATGTCTGTGATGCTTGTATGTTTTCATGTATTCTGTTGCATGTATGAATTGCTGTAAATTCTATTTAAGTCTATATGATGGAAATAACTCTATATTAATTTTTTTTAATGCACCTCTATATTATATATGTGAATGTTCCACGTTAGTAGCATTACTCGGCCTGTGGATGGTCAGGGATGTTACAAATTGGTATCAGAGCCCAAGGTTCAACACTGAGCCTGGATGGGTTGGATGAGTGGTCATTGGACCCAAGGTTTCGAGTGGAAATTTTGTTTGGAGGAACTAATTTTGGACCTCAGAACATTCCTGAGTGCCAAGAAGTTACCTTGGTTGTGTTATGAAGCTCAAGAGGAGTAGCGGTATCGTAAAACCATGACAGAAGTGGTATTGGGCCGCAGAGTAATATGGGTCATMGGATCTATCAGAAGGAAGGGAAACCCTTTTTTGACCATCATATCTGGAGAAGGTGCAGGAGGGTTATCCTGGAAGCCTTTTGGAGTTAGGAAATCGGGAGAAGCGGGGTGCACTGAGGAACAAACTTTTGAAATCAAAAACTCTAAAGTATCAAGGGATATCTACACTGTATATCTGAGGGAAGAGGTTGACCGTTGGATCTTGAGAAGTCGCACGCAGGTTAGTCATGAGAATCCTTCGAAATTCGTGAAATCGGAAGATTGGAAGCGAAGAGAGGTGATCACCTTCGAAGCAAGGAATCATGAAGTGAATCTCGACTGTTGGTTGCAGGGGAGATAAAGACTGTCGTTTATCTAGGTAGAGTTCAGAACTGTGTCAATCAAGAGAAGTAGAATGTGTTGATGCACAAACTTCTGAAGCCTGAAGTTTTGAAGTGAAAGGGTAGACGTGGTGGGGCAAAGTGACATCACCTGGGGTGACGTGGACCTTCCTAGGCATACTACATGTCATCTCCTTAGTAGGTGACAATTGTACTATGTGGGCCCGGAGGATAGAGAAGTCGGAAGTAAGGAAGTCGCGATATTGGAAGGAAGCAAGCATGAAAGCTTCCAGAACCCAAAGTTCTGAAGCTCCGAAGTCCCAAAGTCTCAAAGCTCCAAAGTCTCAAATATTCAATGACAAAAATTCAAAACAAGCGTCAGCCATTGGATCCTAGGTAGGCGTGGACCATTGATCCACCCTACTTCACGAGTTCGTTAATTCAGAACTCAAAGAGTCTGTTGTGATGTATTATGAAGACTTCAAAATCCGAAGTCTCGATTAAGCGCCTATAGATTTAGCACTTCGTCACAACTCGTGGTCACAGGGGTTGGGGATAAGAGAAAAGGGTTGAGGCCTAAAATTGTTACAGATCCGAGCAGAGATCAGAAAATTCATGAAATCTGAACGTTTCTTAAAATAGATTCGGTTTATGAATTCTGTGGGATTTGTTAAGGAATGATGGCCTAACAAATTCTGGTTGAATGAACATTGTGTTTGCAGAGTTCAACGAGTGTCAGAACCGAAGCGAATTTCCATTGAGTACAAAGAAATGGAGGGGGCACAGAATGCTTCCATTTCAGAGAATGAAGATAAAGGGATAGATGTTCATTTGGGAGTTGAAGGTTCGAACTCCAATGGGCATGGAGAAGAGATAGATAAGGAAGGAAACATGATGAAAATCATTGAAGAATTGAAGAAATATGCCCAGACTCATCGATCAGATAGCAAGAAGCTCAGGAAAGCTCAGGAAAAACAAGGAGAATTCAACTTAAAGTTGATGAATATTCTGGAGAGGATAGAAAAGAAGTTGTACAAGGAGAGTGACTGGAGAAAAACAGGGAGTCAACAGACTTTTGAGAGAGGAGGATCCAAGAGTGGTGGTAGAAACCATCATCACTGCCAAGGTCACTTCAAGAGGAGAGCACACAGTAGTTCAAGCCCGTCTCCTACCATAAATCACATGAAATCTAGAATGGATGAGATGAAGGGCGAAATGAACAAGATTAAGCCTCCTACGTTTGTTGGAGAACAAAAGAAGGAGGAAGATGTTGAGACATGGTTGCTTGGCATGAGTAAATATTTCCAACTTCATAACTATTCCTCTCATGCAGAAGGAAGAGTTTTAATGTATCAACTGAAAGGAAAAGAATCCATGTGGTGGGATCAACTTGTGTAGGTGCAACACATTAGAGAGAAATCTATCACTCGGAAATAATTCAAGAAGTATTTCGAGAAGAAATGCTTGACTAAGAGATATTATGACATAAATATGAAAGAGTTCTTTGAACTCAAGCTGGGCAACATGACCGTTGATGAATATGAACGAAGTTTCTTGGAATTACTGAAGTATGTTCCATTCATCAAGAATGAGACTGTCAAGATTCAAAGGTATCTAAGTGGACTACCACCTTCCATTGGTGAAAAGATCCAATATGATTACCCTAAGACTATGGAAGAAACTATAAGAAGAGAGAAATGCCTATATGAGAAGCAAAGAGAGAAGCCTATTTTCCGGAAGGCTTGGGAAGACAAGAAGAAATTCAAGATGGATCAAAGGAAGAAGGGAAATAAGACACCCTTTTTCAGAAACAGTCCTCAAGGACAACCATATTTTGGAGAGCCCAAGAAGGCTGAAGTCGGTGGGAAAATGCCAAGACAACCACCTATGGAATGTTGGGGTTGTAAAGGAAACCATAGGTATAGAGATTCCCCCCACAGAAATGACAAAGTGAGAGTTGTCCACAATGTTCAGCAAGATGAAACAGTGGACATGGGTAGTAGAATACCCATGATCTATGCATCCCTAGACAAAAAGCAAGAAGAATATTAATTGCACATGATTGAAGTGGAAGGTATGATTAACGACCAACCATTTACTATTTTAATTGATTCATGGATTAAACATAGCTATATAGATCCTAGAGTGGTAGAAAGTTTGGATTTGTCAAGAAGAAAACATGAAAAGTCTCGGTTAGTGCAGCTGGCTACAGGAACCAAGAGAAAATTCACTGAGTTAGTTAAGTCCTCTCTAGTGGACATGAATGGACTGAGCACAAAGGATGAATTGAACATTATACCTTTAGGTTCTTATGACTGTCTAGTTTGGATGGATTGGTTGGACCAACACCATGCCATCCTAGACTATCGTAAGAAGGCATTCACTAGCATGGATGAGGAAGGAAATTGGAAAACAGTCCAAGGAATTCCTAGAGTTGTTGCTATCAGAGAAATATCAGCAATAGAGCTGAAGAAGTGCTATAGAAAAGGCTGTCAATTATTTGCAACCCATGTGGAGAAAACACGTAAGGATAAGGTGTCAAATATTAGAGATCATGCAGTAGTAAAGGAGTTTGAGTATGTGTTCCATGAGGTACCAGGACTACCCCCAAAGAGAGATATTTGTTCGGTATGTGTTATATTCTTTGCATGTGTGTGTGTGTGGGTGCATCATATACGTCAATTGCGTCAGATTTGTAAATTAATCCTGGATTAAGGGATTAGGGTTTTGGTATCTACAAAATACCTAAAAACATTGTATATATTGTATGGCAAATGGTGAAATTCGACATAATGAAAATAAGAAAGGTTTTCCCGGTTGAGGGTTTCCGGTATAAAATTTATGTGTACTCT
>SNQJ01S0038695.1:32233-63005 GCA_010110895.2 Picea sitchensis
GCAAAGCCACGACTGCCAGAGATCTAAAACATGGTGTAACATTGCCAGAGAGAGATGGAAACGTTATGTAACATTACCAGAGATCTGAAATGTGGTGTAACATTGCCAGAGAGAGATGGAAACATTATGTAACATTTCCAGAGATCTGGAACGTATGTAAAGAGATGCGAGGCATTGCCAGAGGGTTGGAAAAACGTTATTCTATGCTCGAGAAAGGAAAATGATGTAGAGAAATATGTAGAGAGATCTGAAACACTGCTATGTTCTGGAGAAAGGAGATAGACAGAGCATAGACTAGATAGGGGAATAGAACAAGAAATTGAACCTCCAAGCATTTTGTACTGTTCTTATTCTCAATGAAATAGTTAAAAGTTCCATGAATTCGACTGCTGTTGTTTGTAAGTTTGTTGTGGGTTATTTATTTCCCAATATGTGATGATTTAGAGAACGGCCTGTTGACAGAGAAGGCAGGGCCCCCTTCGATGGAAACAGAGCTGTGTATATATGGCATTTACAGTAGACTCGAGATTTGATTTTATCTTTCAGCAGTTTTCCCATTGGTTTAATAGAAGTAGCATTTCATTTCATTGCAATCGAGGGTTTAGCATTATCTTTTTAGCCATTGATTTCACTTCTTCAGTTTTCACATTTATACTGCTTAACATTCAGGAACTAGTTTGGGTATCTCATGAGATAGAGAAGTTTCCCTTGATTACAGTAGAGGGTTTTGATTACAATAGAGGGTTTATCTTTTACATGCATATACAGAACAATACCGGTTAGTACCGAGTAGTACCGAGTAGTACAGAGCAAAGTAGGGTACAGTAGCTCTTCCCATTGAGTTTCTTTTAATAGTTCAGAGATTAGTTTGGCATCCTTTAAACCCCCTCTTCAGCCCTGCATTTCCTGTGCTGGTTCCTCTAAGTCTACCTTCCCGGGTTGACAATTAAATGTTGATTAACATGGTATATCTGCAGCTCGACACCTTCCTTTGTAACTATGTGACTTCCCTATTGACCTTGCCTAGCCTAGGAATCCCTTTCCGATGGAGCTTAGTCCCAGCTCGTGGGTGACCTATTGCTGAGAGTGATGAGCAGTGCAGTCTAAGGTTGGGAGGTTCATGGAAGTTCTGCACGTAGTTGGTGGTGTTACTCCAGTTTCAAAGATAAGTATTATTATGTGTTTAATTTCAATTAAAACGCATGTCTGTGATGCTTGTATGTTTTCATGTATTCCGCTGCATGTATGAATTGTTGTAAATTTTATTTAAGTTTGTATGATGGCAGTAACTCTATGTTAAATTGTTTTAATGCACCTATATATTATATATGTGAATGTTCCACGTTAGTAGGGTTACTCGGCCTATGGGTGGTCGGGGATGTTACAACACCAATCCTAGGAAGCACCAAATCCCTTATCTTTAGGGCACCAACCCTAGGAAGCACCAACTCCCTTGTCTTTAGGGCACCAACCCTAGGGTGTGCCAACTCCCTTATCTTTAAGGCACCAACCCTAAGAAGCACCGACTCTGTTATATTTAGGGCACCAACCCTAGGAAGCACCAACTCCCTTGTATTTAGGGAACCAACCCTAGGAAGCACCAACTCCCTTAACTTACACTTAAATTATATGAATCCTTCTATGCTCCTCGCTTCCACCCTCACTTCATACAAATCATTATTTATTCTTCTTGGACTCTGCTTATGTTTTGATCTTCTGATATGGACTATAGAGACACTTTCTTCTCACCATTATTTATTGTTTATATACTCTTCTAATTGGTGTGAGCTATGATGTATTGTTACCCTTTGCTTGGACCATCACACCTCTTCATTTTAAATTAACAATAATATTTATTATTATTCAAACATTTTTTTGAAGTATTTTAATTCAGTGAGAGTGATTTTCATAAGTTGATCACATGTATGGATCAAATTATTTAAATCGATTTCATGTCTCTGCAAATATTGCAGAAATTGAATTCTTGCAGAGGCACTTCCTTCAAACCATTTACATGTGACCATATGCGCAAAACCATGGGATTATTTATTAAGCAATGTACCCAACACCTCATGGCTTATGTGTTCATAACCCATGACTAAGGGTTGGAACCTAATCCTTGGGTACTTCAGCCTTCAGGCGTTTTCTCTCTCATCCAATCTTCCAGAATTTCAACTCTCCAAAGTGGTTACCACTCATAAGGGTTGATCCAATGGTTGGCGTGATTTTTGGAACCAAATGAATGGTCTGGATTTGATCCTTACACTATCCTTCCACTGCATAATACAACAACTATGACTTAATCAAAAGTTGATATAGACGACCACAGTTTACTTCGGTACTTCGGGACTTCAGGCCTCTACAATATTTCAACCTTCTAGAGTACATTTCACCGAAGTTGATCCAGGTGGATATTGGTGGCCACCCGCTTGTTCCAACTGACTCCTTTTTCCAGATTTCAGTTTAGCACGTTGTTCTGTACTTATTTGTAATTGTGGTTTCTACACTTCTGGGGCTGTCTGGATCCCTACACATATTCCAGGTGGATACTGGTGGCCTCCCACCTAATCCAACTGGCTTATTTTGTATGTTTTCATGTCAACACATCTTGGTGTACTTTCAGGGACATTTTGGAGCCATAAACAAGGTTGTTTTGTATCACCATAGTAAAAATGTAGACGGAGTCATCATTTGATGACATAATGCATAGTTATTGAAAATACCTTTCCAACGGGCTATTACACTCCTAAAACAAAGATCATATGTAAAGTTACAACCCCAAGAAGTTAATGTACTAACTTACCCAAACATGGCCCACATGAATTTTAGCGTTTCATCTCCTAGGTTTAGGTTTTTGGATGTCTAGGGTTTTGGCATTCCTGTTTAACATAAAAAGGCCTTCAGAGCCTCATTGTAATGATATTTTGGTGAATGAGTGTAGCCATCACATCTCTTCTCCGAGATAAAGATGCCACCATTCTAGTGAGTCTTCCACTTTGTATTTTTTACAGTCTCTTTAGAATTCATTCATTAATAGAAATCGAGTATTGTTGTATTTCTCTATTTCTGGAAAGTTTCACGAGTATTTCATTGTAATTTATCTACTTTCATTTTGTTCCAAACATAATCCAGATCAGTGGTATCAGAGCAGGATATTCTTGATCTTTTTTCAGTGCATGTCCCCGATGAGGTCTGAGTATAGCCAGTTGGGTCTCGAGCTTTTCTCTCGTGAGGAAAATCACTCTCTGTTGGCCCTTGGTTATGGAAGGAAGTGAAGGTCAAGGAAGAAAAGGTGAAATGTGAACTTTGCGGAAGACACAGTGACTGTTACTGGGTCGAAGTGAGAAAAAGAGCAGAAAAGTTGGAGTGAAGCAAGGAAAGAGCAAGTTGTTGACTGAGGAGATCGAGAATGACAGATCAGCAAGGAAGAAGGATCGTGGACAACTCAACAAGTAGAAAAAGACATCGTTGGATGATTTGGAGCACCGCGTGAGAAGGAAGGAAATAAATTCCAACGAAGCTTGGAAAACGTGGGTCAAATTGAGACTGCATCTGCCTCGCAGGTGTTTTCGAAAGGGCTAGTAGCTAGGGCTTGTTGGTGTGCTCTTGGAGCCGAACCCTAGGTCTGCCCCTGTGCCAACAAATGGTTCCTTTGCTGGGACAAGAACATTTATGAGGGAATGTCAAGGTGGTTTCCATCAAAAACACAGATTCAAAAGTGGATAGAGGATCAAGAGAAGGACTTCGTTGAAGCCCAAAACAAGAAACTTAATCTGAGTACAGAGGATTGGTTAGGAAGATATATCTTCACAGATATACACGAGATATTCTTTGGAGGAATCCATCAAGAGTTATATGAGTGGCTACCTAGGTTAGCAGATACTCAGTTTGAAATTAGATCTAGACCTCCTGTGGTTTGGACGTTAACGTTGATCAAGAAGGTTAAGAGAGTTGACAACGCTGCCTCACGAGCAGTAGAACACTGGTTCGATAGCACCATTGGAGGGTATATCACCGAGTTTGTTGTTGACAGAGTAGAATCGTATAGCCAATACGAGAGATATTTTTTCAAAGGACCTAGAGAAATTTTTTTACATTTTCTAAAGTTAAGAATCAAGATTCTATTGCATGAAAAGAATGTCTTGAAGATACATTAGATTGGTTGGATTTGAAGAGGCTAATGTTCAAGAATTTGGACAGCGACATCAATGCAGAAGCTGGACATACATGCAGTGGAAAAGTATTCAGAGGAGTTCATATTGTGAACCTGTTCAAGCAGAACTACGGGGACGAGGGTTTCTACAGTGGAGAAGTTGCAGATCTAACAAACGAAGAACATTTAGAACCCACTAGGGAAGAGGAAGGGGAAGTTGAATAACTTCGTCAGAACGAGCCAAAAACCTCAGGAACTACACAGACTATTGAATTAAGTACTATTAATCCTTATGTTGTTTCAGTAGCATTAAGAAATCAGAGTAATCAGAGTCACAATAGCGTTCAGATCACTGCCACTAGTATTCCACCACATACTCAATCAGGAACCCTATAAAGATCTATGGAAGATGAGATGAGGCTCCCTATCTTCAGGGGGGATGGATCTGAAGATCCTGATCAACATTGTTTCCTATGTGAAGATATTTAGAACATTAAGAATGTCACTGATGAAGCTGTCAAAAGAACCCGGTTCAATATTACTCTGAGGGATCGTGCACTGAGCTGGTACACAAAACATGTCCAAGGAATTGCGCAGCCTAAGCCATTAAATGAGATCAAGAATGCACTGATTTTAGAGTTTAAGAAACCTAAGTCGGAGCCCCAATGTATTACATAACTGAAAGAGATCAAGAAGAAGGTATTCGAACCCGTTTAGGAGTTCGATCATAGATTCAAGACCTTAACAAGTCGATTGAATTTCTAAATCCCAGATGAGAAAAACAAAGAATGGATCATTACTTCCCTTTTACCACACATCAGAGTTCATCTGATGCAGCAGAAGATTTCTTCACAGGTTGAGGCACTGGAGATTTCGATAAAACTTGAATCATCCCCTATGGGAGAATCGAGCTTAGGTATGAGTCAGATCTTGAGTCAGCTAACTAGTTTGTCTCTACAGGTCGAAGATATGAAGAAAGACAAGGGAAAAGACAAAAGAGAAGACATTTGGTGTGTCAGGTGCAAATCAGAAGGACATGACAAGGAGCACTATCCCCTGTTCCATGAATACTTGGCCTCGGGATCCCTGAGTCCTTTGAAGTAAGTCACACTACCTTGGTGTGAAGTATGCAGAAATAGACATCACCCTGGTGAGTGCTATTACATGCAGAAATAAGTTCAGACACCCACAAATTTATATTTCACATTATGTAAGTCAGTAGGGCATGATGATAGGGATTGTAGATATTATGACCTCATGCACAAAAGATCAAGAGATATATATAAAATTCAAGGCAAAGTATAGCAAGAAGGAAACACTATGCAATATAACTCTCGAGGAAGAGGAAACTTCAATCCTCATGTTGGATTCAAAGGACGAGGAGGAGGAGGAGGTATAGGCTGAGGATGAGGACATATAATATGTTATAATTGCACACAACCAGGACACTTGGAAAGGGACTTCCAGAACCCTTGTACCACTTGCAGCTATTGCAACTCCTTTGAGCATGTTATTGAGGAATGTCCTGTGCTGCTAGCTAAGCTTCAGGAAAGATGAGGACCTTAGCAGAATCCACAAGTGCAGCTGATATATGATGAAACTTGTGGAGAAAACCCAGAGTCGTTTTCATCACTCAAGGAGGCGCTGCTACAAGAGAAGATAGACTGACCCAGGGAAAGATTACATAAGACTTAGGAGTCAGGAAAGCTGTAGAGAAGACCCAAACTTTTGATGCAAGGAAACAAATACAAATATTCGAGGAGGCAAGACAAGAGTTCAAAGGATACGAAGGTTCCTCATCAAAAAAACAACTAGAAGTAAGAGAATATGGAATTCCTCAGGCATTTGATCAGTCTGCTTCGCCGAAAGAAGGAAAAGAGGTAAGCAAGCTCATGGAATTTTTATATACTTGTATTAAGTTGATTCAGGATGAAAACGTTGTACAAGAGCTACAAAATTTAATCAAACAATATGATCTAGGAAATATAGACCCCTTACTGAATAGGGCAGTACACCAAATTGCAAGAAGGATAAGGAAAAATAAGGAGTTACAATTGAATGCTCAAATAGGAGAATATGACATAAACTATGTGGTCCTCGACTTAGGGTCAGAGGTCAATGTCATGATGAAGCAAACATGGGAACTAATGGGAAAACCGAAGTTGATATACTCCCCTATCAGGATTAGGATGGCTAACCAGCAAGCTGTCAGCCCATTTGGAAGGTTGGAGCATGCCCCTGTGGACATCGACGGAGTAAGAATGTTTGCAGATTTTGAAGTAATTGAGATAGTTGACGACAACTTCCCTTACCCTACGCTATTAGGAATTGATTAGGCCTTCAATAATTCCACTATGGTTGATTTAAAGAAAAAATGTATGACATTTGAAAAGGATGTCTTTAGGTTCACCGCACCTTTATATCTAGATGAAGGTTAGTGATACACAGAACCCATCAGAGAGGAATACCGTGCATACGAACTGGAAAACATATACAAATTAACAGCCAGACAGCAGGACTACATTAATCCTATGGTCGATGGGAACCTAAGCTGGTGAAGTGACAATGTGTGTTCATCAGATTCAGAATAATAACTGGAGAACTGGCAGAACCATATGTATGAAGTATCTACAAGGAGATGTGCTAGATTAACCAAAGAGGTTCACTGGATCGGCACAACAGTGAGTAACTTACCCACATTTGATGGTTTGAACCCTTTAGAATCCTTCCTATCGGACTTGGAAGAAAGTGTACCAAAACAACAGAGGTTGTTGGAAATGGATGAGGCCCTAAAAGCCACACTAGAAAGATGGTGGGGGACACATAAAATCCATATCACAGACTGGATACAATGTCGTACTTTGATGATAGCGTGGTTCTCAGCACAAGCCGAAGTCTGTGAAGTTTGATACACAGGTCAAAGTTGTCCAAAGGACCATGTGAGAAGTTGTGAAGAGGCCTGGAGTGACATTCCTCAAGAAAAATCGGTGCACAAATTCATTAACATGCTGGACACGACCCCTATCAATCAGTAGCTTCAAGTCGAGCTGCGCCTCATCACTGCAAATTGGGAAGGTATGACTCGGAATTTTGTAACCAGATTTTTATTTGAAAGTCAATATCCTTCAATAGATCAATCATTGCATATTCTGAGACATAAATTATTTGAGGAGGCATCTAGCCTCCCTTGGGAACAAGAAGAGGACGAATGGACTGCACCCCTCCAGAAACTGCAAAGCTGTTACAACATCAATGTTGATGAAAATGATGATCCGAGGAAGGTGAACATCGCAGAAAAAAAAGGCCAAAGAGATGTGGAAGGACCTAGAGTTGAACTACCATTCATTGGACAACCAATCACGATTAAAAAAGTCAATATTGGGACAGAGGAGACACCGAAGCTTTCCAATGTCAGAGATTATTGGGATGTTGCTACCATTGACAAGATTACCGAGTTGTTGCACGAGTATCAGAACTTGTTTCCGACCAAGTTCACTGATATGAAGGGTATCAAAGGACCTATGGGAGAGATGAGGATACCTTTGAAACCAGATGCAAAACCATTCAAATAGAGACCCTACTGATTGAACCCAAAATATAAAGAAAAAGTGAATATCAAGCTCGACAGAATGCTAGAAGCAGGGATTATAGAACCTGTTGAAGAGTCACAGTGGATCAGCCCCATGGTGAAAAACAAGAAGACAGGAGAGATCAGAATCTGTGTAGATCTCAGGAAGCTGAACAATTCTTGTTTGCATGACCCTTTCCCTATACCATTCACTGACGAAGTGTTAGATAACGTGGGAGCCCAGGCGGTGTATTCTTTTACAGATGGCTTTTCAGGATATCATCAGATCCGGATTTCCAAGAAGGATTGGCATAAGACCATGTTTTCCATATAATTGGGATCTTATCAATATAAAGTAATGCCATTTGGATTGAATAATGCCCCATCCATCTTTTCCAGGGTGGTGGTTGAAGCCTTCAAAGAGTTTTTGCATAAATTTCTAGAAGCATATTTTGATGACTGGATTGTTTTTAGTTTATTGAAAAATCATATTGAATGTCTAAGGATAATGTTGGACAAATGCAGGTAGTGTCAAATTGCTTTGAATATGAAGAAGTGCATATTCTTCTCACCATTTGGAGCACTGTTAGGTCATATTGTATGCAAGTAGGGATTGTTGGTTGATCCATCTAAAATTGTCATTATCCTTGATCTGCCACCTCCCACTTTAGTCAAACAACTACGCACTATGCCGGGACATACTGGATACTACAAGAAATTCATCAAAGGATCTGCCCAGATTACAACACCTATGGAGAATCTCTTGAAGAAAGACTGTCAGTTTAGTTGGATAGAAGAATGCCAGAAGAGCTTCGACACACTGAAACAAAATATGGTTATTGTGCCTATTCTGGTTTTTCCAGATTGGGGTAAGGAGTTTCATGTGCATGTTGATGTGTCTTCTATTTCCTTAGGAGAAAATTTGGCACAACCTGGATAAGGGGATATCGACCATCCGTTAGTTTTTTCTAGCAGGAAACTATCTACAGTTGAAATTAATTACACCACTACAGAGAGAGAAGGATTAGCCATGTTGTATGCACTGCAGAAATTTTGACACTACTTGTTGGGAGGACACTTTAAAATGTTTATTGATCACTCTGTGCTAAAGTACCTAGTCAACAAGCTAGTGTTGTGTGGGAGAATATGCATATGGCTGCTGCTATTTCAGGAATATGATTTTGAAGTCGTGGTTAAGCCAAGAAGAATGAACAAAGGTCCTGGCCACTTGTCAAGGTTGGAACATGGAGAAGAGTCGACCAGTTTGGAGGATACATTTTCGGATGCACAACTACTAGCAATTAAAAATATTGATGATCACTTCACATACATAGTCCAGTCCCTGTCAATAGGAATGGCACCTAGTTAGTATACAATTCCTCAGAAGAAACAACTAGTGGTGCGCGTTGTAGAATTTTCACTTATAGCTAGACAGCTATACAAAATGGGCCCTGATGAGATATTAAGGAGGTGTGTTATGGAGGTAGATCGACCACTGATCCTCGCAGAAGATCATGAAGGCATCGCAGGAGGACATTACGCAGGGAAAGCGACTACGCAGAAGATTCTGAGAGCTGGCCTTTGGTGGCCTACCTTACACAGAGATGCTTAAGAGTATGCCAGAGCCTACGATGTATGCCAGAGAGGTTGGAAACTGTCTAGAAGAGATGAAATTCCATTAGCACCACAAATGACCCTACAAGCATTTGAAAAGTGGGCCATTGACTTCGTGGGACCCATAAATCCACCAGGGAAGTGCACAAGAGCAAGGTACATCATCACTAAGACATAATACTTGACTAGATGGGCTTAAGCCCGAGCAGTTAAGTATTGTAGTGAAACTACAGCTGCGTACTTCATATTTGATGACATAATAACCCAGTTTGGATGCCCCAAGATCCTTATGAGTGATCAAGGCACACAATTCATCAATAAGACAGTTGAAGCCCTGACTAAGGAATTTACAGTCCACCATCAGAAGAGCACACCTTACCATCCACAAGAAAATGGGACGGTTGAAGCATTCAACAAAATCTTGGAGACAGCGCTGACGAATATTTGCAGTGTGAACAGGGATGACTAGGATTTAAGAGTACTTGTAGTACATTGGGCTTCTAGAACTAGAGTAAGAAACTAAAAATGCAGACCCCTTTCAAGTTGGTGTATGGCCTCGAAGTCGTTGTCCCAATGGAATACTTGGTGCCCAGCTTAATAATTTTTTCATTTACAGACATGGATGATACTAGCATTGTTCAAGAAAGGCTGGCACAGTTGGTCGAACTAGAAGAGGAAATATTTATTGCAGGATTCCACCAGCAGGTTCAGAAGGAAAGAGAGAAGGCCCATCACGATAGGCACATCAAGAAGAAGGCATTCAAGCAGGGTGATTTAGTACTGGTGTATGATAGTAAGTTCATGAAACACCCTGGGAAGTTCAGAATGCATTGGCTCGGACCATACGAGATCTCCTATGTTACAGAGGGAGGAGTCGCACAACTGAAGACTTTAACTGGTGAATCGAAGGATGGTTTGGTAAATGGGAGTCAGCTGAAGTTGTACTATGACAACTAGTTGCCTCACATCTCCCAGTAAAATAATGAATAAAAGGGTATAGGTACCAGGTGCAGTTGAAAGTACCAGGTGCAGTTGAAAATGGGTACCACACAGAGAAAATACAGTTTGCACAAGGATGAAGAGGAGGCATAGAGAAGAAATAAAATATTGCATTGCGCAGTCCAAATTCGATGTAAAACAGAAGGATCATATCTGAAGTGCCTCGGGATGAGTCGCAGGTGAGTGTCGGGGGCCTATTGGCCCTTGGTTATGGAAGTAAGTGAATATCAACGAAGAAAAGGTGGAATGTGAACTTTGTGGAAGACACAGTGACTGTTACTGGGTCGAAGTGAGAAAAAGAGAAGAAAAGATGAAGCGAAGCAAGGAAAAAGCAAGTCATTGAACGAGGAGATCGAGAATGACATATCAACAAGGAATAAGGATCATGGACAACTCAACAAGTGGAAAAATCCATTGTTGGATGCTTTGGAGTACAACACGAGAAGGAAGGAAAGACAGGCCGGCGAAGCCCAGAAAACACGGGTCAAGTTGACCTAGGGTTTTGGTATCTAGTGTTTTAGACACCTAGGTTTCGACCTAAGGCTGTTGGTGAGCTATTGTAATGTATAAATAAAATTCAAGAGGACCTGGGTCGGGTTGGTATGATATTTTTGTTGATCTAATTGTACTGTTATGAGTGATTATTGTCCAGAGAGAGAGAAGTGTTGAGTGTGGAAGATTTCTGGTATTGTAAGATCTTCAGCTGGGTGCGAAGATCAAGTCCTACAGCTGGGTGCACGAGAAGGGGAGAGAAAGAGAGAAGAGAAAAGAAGATTTGTTGGTTGAGAGTGCAGATAAGAACTATATGCTTTAACTTAATATATCATAAGCACAGTTCTGTGGACGTATCCCTAGAGAGAGGGTGAACCACCTATATCTTGTGTCATATGTGTGATTGATGCTTTGATCTTTTTCATTGTTATACTATTATTTGCATTGTTGTGTTAGATCAGATATATAGTTGTGCAAAGTAGATCTAGGTTGATAAGTGTATATGCATGCTATGTTGTTCTGATAATAGATCCACTTGATATTCCCCTTGGTTGTAGACATATCTGTCCTGCAACCCCCTCATAGCTGCTTCAGGTGAGACTGCATCTGCCTCACAGGTGTTGCCGAAAGGGCTAGTATCTAGGGATTGTTGGTGCGCTCTTGGAGCCGAAACCTGGGTTTACCCCTGTGCCAACACTCTCGCACACCGAAGAAACCCTCAATGGTGGAATAAAAGAAAGATGGAGGAGTAGAATATTCTATTAACTTGTTGCTTGAGTAAGCTCTCGTGCAATAGAGGGTAGAAATGATGGATAATTTTTCATACATTCTTCAACTCCTGTCGATAGCAACAAACGCATATTCATCAAGCAACCATTTTGGAGGAACCTCTCCCTTCAAGGAAGAAGTTAATTTTGATATTCCCATATGTGAAGGTCAGATAGATGCAGATGCCCTAGAAAAATGGTTAAATCTATTAGAAGGTTATTTCTCTGTTCAAATTTTTTCCGACAGGGAAAATGTCATCTTCGCACTCCTCAAGGCTCTCCCCCATGTCAAACATTGGTGGGAAACTTACTGGGATAAAAGTTCCATAGAGGAATATGGAATATATGGGGTTGAGTCCACTTGGGATTTTTTTGTGGATGCGCTCAATGAAAAATACTATCCTGTTGATAACTATGAATACCAATACATGAGATGGACCACACTGGGAAAAGAGAAGAGCCAAACAATGTCGGAGTTCACAAATACTTTCCATACCTTGCACACCAAGATGGGTATCAAGGACTTCGAGCAACATCTGGTTCTGAAATACCGTGGGGCTTTGCATAGGTACATCCAAAATGTAATGGATTTGCTAAACATCTCATCATTGGGAGTTTCCTATCGATATGTTGTCAAAATAGAGAAGAAATTTAGGCACCAGAACAAAGGGGAATTCAAGTCTACAAATCTGCAAGAACCAAAGAATGATAAAGATGGCCTGAACCAACAAACTCTTGACAACCAGTCCAAGACATAGGAAAAAAATGGTAAAGGGAAGACGAACAATGACACTAAGAAGTGGTGTGTCTTCCAAAAACTCCCCTGGCACAACATGGATGAATGTCTCTTGAAACATTCATTGGTGGTTGAGGTCAAAGAAACGAAGATGAACCCTGATTCAGAATCTAGTCTAGAAAATATTGAAAACAAATAGATCATCGATGCAAACCCCACTGCCATTGTCGTGACCGCAACAATTCAACCAGAAGAATCAATAGATCCTAAAGAGGGGGAGTGCATCTTCCATTCACAGATGTGGGTGAAGGGGACCCTGTTGCGTTTCATTGTTGATAACGACATCCAGAAGAGACTCATCTCAACTAAGGTCGTCAAACAGTTGGGGTTGTTGAAAAAACCACACCCGCAACCATACAACATCGTGTGGCTTCACCAGGAATGAGATCTCCTTGTCAGCTAATAGTGTCGCATGTCCTATGGAATCTATCCCTTCAAGAATGAGGTAGTGTGTGATGTTTCCTCTCTTGATGTATGTGATGTGTTTTTGGGCCAACCATATATGTGGAGACGTCATGTTTTTTATGATTCTAGACCCCATAGTGTCATTATTACTCTAGGAGGTAAGCTATATTGGATACCAGAGGTAGTTCCAACTACTACTCCACCAAAACAGTGCCACAAGGTAATATCTCATACTACAAAATTCATCCTCTTCACATTATTTTCAAAGGATGCACAAAAGACCGCTACAACCACTGCAGCCTCAACACCTTATATCCAACAAAAATAGATTTTCAAAGATAAAGAAGATATTGTTTCTTCACCTACAATGGTTCCTACAAAATGCCCCTTAAAACCTAAAGACAATAGGTTGGTGGAGCGTATTCAACCCCTCTAGCAACCGGTTTGTGATAGTCTTCCACAAACCAAGAAGCACAACTTCTCCAAAAAAACACGTAACTCACCAAGATTCAGATTCAGAACATGCTTTCCCCTCTTCCCTAGTTACTCAATGCAATAGAGACAATTGCTTCATAAAGGGGGAGGATTGATCCAGGTGGATATTGGTGGCCACCCACCTATTCCAATTGGCTCCTTTTCCAGTTTTTAGTTCAACACGTGCTTCTATACTTCTTTGTAATTTTGGGTTCTACACTTCTGGGGCTATCTGGAGACCTACACATCTTCCGGGTGGATATTGGTGGCCTCCCACCTGATCCAACTGGCTTATTTTATATGTTTTCATGTCATCACATCTTGTCGTACTTCCAGGGCTGTTTTGGAGCCCTAAACAGTGTTATTTTGGCTTTCCATAGTCCAAATGTAGAGGGATTCAGATTTTGACAACGTAATGTGCAGTTCTCGAAAAGACCTTTCCAACGGGATATCATGTGCCTAAAATAGAGATCGTATGAAAAATTTACGACCTCGTGAAGTTAATGAACTACTTACCCAAATGGGGCCCACGTGACTTTTGGTGTTTCATCTCCTAGGCTTAGTTTTTTGGATGTTTATGGTTTTGGCATTCCTATTTAACATAAAAAGACCTTCATAGCCTCATTGTAATGATATTTTGGAGAATGAGTGTAGTCGTCACATCTCTTCTTAGATATAAAGATGCCACCATTCTAGCGAGTCTTACACTCTGTATTTTTTACAGTCTCTTTACAATTCTTTCATTAATAGAAATCGAGTATTGATGTATTTCTCTGTTTCTGGAAAGTTTCATGAGTATTTCATTGTAATTTCTTTGCTTTCATTTCATTCCAAACGTAATCTAGATCAGAAGTGATTATTATCACTTTCTTCTTAATAACCTCCACATGTTCAGGAGCTAGGACCGTGGGCTTAACCATTTAAATACAACCCATGCCTTGATGTTGCAAGGTCCCTTTAAATGGCTATTTTCTCCAATACACACACCTTTTCTCCAATGCCTTTGATGAAGAAGATCCACAATTTGACTTAGAGATTTAAAGCAAAGCTACCTCAAGCATAATCTATAGCAGAACTCTTTATGCATATGAAAACCTTATCCTTTTCCATGAGAGATCCCTCTTTATATAGGGTGAAAGAGGGATGGATGAGGAGATTAGGATGATCCCACTAAATCAGAGAAGCGAGTAAGATCCAAACCGATTGAAGGCCACCTCATCTTCTAGAATATTCCCTTCTAGAACATTTATGAATTTTGACTTTTCCCTTGCTTAAGCATCATCGTACCCTATTCACTGGCATCCTGCGACGATGTTGCAATCCAAATTTTGTGCAGCATGCGAATATCAAGCATCATCGCACCCCAAGCATAGAGAAGGGTGTGATGATCTTCCTTGTCATAGGTTTTTAGGGAGGAAAAGAAAGCCACTTTTCTCATGGAGAAAGTCTCTTTTAATGTTTTCAGAGAACATGGAAGTCAGTTATGCACATGTCGTCAGTTATCACTGGGGTGAAAAATAATGTGTAACACTTACGTAACNTCATAGGTTTTTAGGGAGGAAAAGAAAGCCACTTTTCTCATGGAGAAAGTCTCTTTTAATGTTTTCAGAGAACATGGAAGTCAGTTATGCACATGTCGTCAGTTATCACTGGGGTGAAAAATAATGTGTAACACTTACGTAACCTTAAAGTGCCAACTGGACCTAGACACTTGTCAACATATGATTGTGCCACGTGTCCTTACTGACGTGGATCTCCTGACATGACACATGTCTTCCTCCTGGATTTGACGACTATGATCAATTCTAGATCAATGGTCTAGATTCATTTTGGCCTTTGAGACTTTGGGTTATCTATTCCCAATTCTCAATTCTCCCAAAGTGAGATTCCCCGAATAAAACTCGAGAAAATTGAATTCATCTAATGATCCATATTTGACGCGAAAATTCTAACATGATCCAACGGTTGTCAGGATTTTAGCTATTTCGGGATCTCGTGAATTCTTGATCCAACGACTGTGACCAGTTATAGATCAATGGTCTAAATTCATTTTGGCATTCAGGACTTTGTGTTAATCTTTCCCAATTCTCAATTTTCCCGAAGTGAGATTCCCCGATCAAACCTTGACTTCATCTAATGATCCATATTTGACGCGAAATTCCTAACACGATCCAATGGTTGTCGGGATTTCGGTTATTTCGAGATCTCGTGAATTGTTGATCCAACAATTGTGATTATTTCTAGATCAAAGACATATAATGAATAACTTACCAAGGGACGATATTCATGCCTACCTTCAAGGTGTCCATACTTTGTACAATGTTTTTTAGTTGTTTTTATTAAAAGTCTCCTTCTATTATAACCCTTGCACTTTTTACAAAGGAAATAACATTTTTTATCACCCAAAGCCTCCAATGTAGATCTCATGTCTCCTTGTCCTCCTGGAGGAATTTTATCTGACATTTTTCCTTACTAAACGTTCAATGATGATTATCTTCAAAAATCAACCTAATAGTTCAACTATTTGTAATGCAGTTAACAAAATAAAAACTTGTTCTATTCTGACCAAAAAATATCCCCTATATATAATAACCTTTGCAAACCATCGCTAGTATAGCAACAATGTCGAACATCTCTAGAATTTCAAATTTTTTTAATTATAGATCCTTTTTTCGTCGAATATCCAACAGTTGATGACCAGCGAGACATTGCTTAGCGTTCAAAAATATTGACTTTTTCAAAACTTGGTAAGGGGATATTTGACCTGGTCAATCGTCAGATATGTAATGGTGCCTTGGGACGTCGGATATTTGGGGAAAGAGACATTAATTTTGTTTATCCAACGTGTATGTCCTTTTCGTCGGATAGTCGACAAACATCGAGCACTTTTAAAAAAAAATACAAAAAATGCAAATAAAATATGATAGTACGACTGATTTTATCTGTACTATCGGGGTACATCGTCGTTTTTTTCTACACATATGTATTAGTGTTTGATTTCCCCATCAAAATTAGGTGGCTTGGCTTTTTTAAATTCCTCGGGGTCCCTGCCTTGGAGTACTTTATTTCCTTCCCCTTCTTCTAGGAATGGGAACTGGTCTTACTGTTGGACAGTTCTATAGAGATTTAAACTCCTTCTCCAGAGAAATCCTCAGATGAATATTTGGTTTTGACATGCGTCTTGGCTCCATGACAAGCCTTATTGAGAGGGTTTCTTCTTGCATTACTACTTTCAGGTCTGTGCATATGCATTTTGGGTAAACTTTGGGTTTTCTTAGGTCAGTGTTTTCCCATGTTGTTGGCGGCTGGCCCATGTTTCAATTGTCATTGTAGTTCTGACGGACTTTGGAGCATGACCACATTTATCACGATCTCTTTTTACTGCTCCTTCATTAGCCGACCCTTGTCAGCCTTAAATCTTTGCAACTCTTCCCTGATACTTCTCACAGTCTCAACCAAGTTTGGAGGGGTTTCTACCATTCTCCTTTCATCATATTCTTCCTCTTCATTATGGGAACTCTCCCCCCATTCATGGTTTGTCACCAACATTATTCTTAGATCTTGTCTGGGAAATCTCAGACTGGTTAAGTGTTGAGAATCAACAATTCTCTTTTAGTCAACTTTTCCATTATCTTAAAAATAACATGGTACATTTGTAAACCGATATTATGTTGTAGAAATCTAGTGTTTTGCAGTAGTACACAGTCCCTATTTAGTTGTGCAAAAACAACATATAATTGTGTTCCTCTCTCCAGTAAGGAGGTTTTTGATTAAATCCCCACGAGAAATTATTTGTCAGTGTATTATTCTCTAGATTCCAAGGTTAATCGTTGCACAATGAAATCCATTGGGATTCCACGCACTGGGTAAAATGGGGACTCAAGAACCGTAGGATTAGATGATCTACAAATACCCATCGTTGGTCGAGGTATCCATGGTCAAAATATGGGTGGGTAAGATTTCAAATCATGATCGTTGATTAAGGTCAGATCAATGGTCTGCGTTCTTATACATCATGAAAGTAGTCATGACTTATGCTAAAGGGTCGGTGGTTCCAATGAGAAGCGCCCACATAAGCCACACGTGAGTTAACTAAGGTTACTTTATGTTGGTGTTTTTCAGGGCATCCACTAGGTAACACATGGTGGTCACTAAGGCCATAGTTGCATTCTTATGGGTGGTGTTATTACTTCCCCTTGACCTCTTTCCATACCATGAATAAATTACCTCTTGGGAACTCAAAGGCCTAAGTACTTGGTCACCCGAATGGGTATTAGTAGGTCCTTATAAATAGGGTAGGGTAATATATCTTTCCCTTTATAATTTTCTAATAAAACTTATTCAACTCCTTCATGAGCCCAAACAGTCCAAGTGTAATTTCCTTCTTTGATACCACTTTGTAACATACTATACCCCTTAAGGCCTTCTAGGGGATGGGGTGTCCAATTTTTCTCGCTTTATCTAACTTATCTTACTTCCTTCCATTCACATCTCCTATCAACCTCTCCACCAAGTTGGGTCTTCAACTTCCTTTCACCTAGTGGTGACATTGCAAATGGAATAAATTAAAGGATTTCTCTAATTATAAGCATATTTATGGATACAAGTGGATGTGTACAAATCCAACTCTTGAAGCATAGTTATGGATATAAGTGGATGTGTACAAAGCCAACTCTTGATGGACACCTAAATAATTTGTGGAGGTTGTTTGGTTGAAATTGACTAGGTAAAAGATTAAAAGTTGTTAGATCAACAATGGTGGCTTCAGGCACATGGTTTTGGTAGCCCGTGGTTTCAAATCCCATGGATTTCATGTAATAAAGCCTTTAAAAGGCTTGTAATACTCTATTGTAATGGGTCGAGATTTGAGAGGTGAAGGCTCACTTAGTCGGGGCCAAGAGATTGATCGTCTTGGATGGGTTTGGACAAGGACAATAATAGATCTATTGTTGGTTGGTGTTCCCATAAGGGTTTTCCAGGAGAAATAGTTTTTTTATGTGTGCATGTTTCTATGTTTATATTTATTATTTCTCTTGATTTTTAATATGGTATCATTTCTTAAGGTTTGATTGGATAATAAAATATATTGAAAGGAGTTTTTGTATGGTAAATCCATGGGATATTGATCCAGGTGGATATCGGTGGCCACCCACCTTTTCCAACTGGCTCAAACTAGTTTTCTGGCAATTTTGGTAATTTACTATTTTTAGTAGTTTTTAACTTCGGGGGCCATTTTGAGGCCCTAAACGATGTTTTTGGGAAAATGGGGAGAAATATACAAGTTCCTTCTATATTTCCTCCAAAATTAATATCCTTGATGATACCGTTCCAATGGGCTATTATGTGCCTAAAATGGAGATCGTATGAAAAAGTTATGACCCCGGGAAGTTGATGTACTAACTTACCCAAACGGGGCCCACATGACTTTTAGTGATTCATCTCCTAGGGTTAGGTTTTTTGATGTCTAGGGTTTTTGGCATTCATGTTTATTGTAAAAAGGCCTTCAGAGCCTCATTGTAAGCATGTTCTTGTGAATGCAAGTAGTCGTCACATCTCTTCTCAGAGATAAGTTGCCACCATTCTAGCGAGTCTTTCACTCTGTATTTTTATAGTGTCTATACATTTATTTCATTAATATAAATTGTTTATTACTATATATCTATGACTCTTGTTATATTTCCGATATATATCTGTTATATTGTTGTCTCTCTTGCAATATCTTTGAATATTCTGTGTTATATCTCCGCTCTCATTTCATGTCGAAAATAATCTGGATCAGAGATGGGCACATGGTCGACATAATTGGTTTCAGAATCCACCACGATGGTCGTAGGAATGATGTTCTAGATGAGGTGGATAAGTCACAGGATCAATTATGGGGAAGTGAAAGTAGAAGGAAACCGCCACAGTCTGCCACTATTGGATCGTCAAGGACTCGATGTGGTCGAGGTGGAGGAGTCCAAATTAGAAGGGTACATTGAGTTGCTTGGAAACATTTCATAGATTGTCTCTAGTAAGATGGAGCTATAGGGACGAGGAGGTAGAGCCAAGTGCAGTGGGGTGGACATGCGAAGTGTCGTCATGTTTGACCATGATTTTTTGGAGAAACAATGCCCATTCATCACCTAGGTCGATCTCAAATTCTATGATATGTATTTCCTCAGCACACTCAATTGCCTCCAGGAGTGCCTGGCTTATGGTTAAATGTGTGAATTGCACCAATGAAGAGGCCTCCGAGAAACTCTTATATACACTTATCTTGTGGACCATGTCCAATGGTGAAGAAATAATTGAATTTCCAGTCCTAGTGCTAGTTCTTGTAGCATTATGTTTGTCTTCGTTGATGTTCATGGTGTTTAGGATTCAAGAAGTGAGAGACTCCTTGAAATAGAAATCCACCTAGTGAAGGGGATTTCTGAGAGGGGAGAGATGTTGATTGAGTCGCGCCAATATCACCTGAGCATGATCTAAGTTGTTGAGTTCCATAGCCTCTATTTCTTTAAGAAGTTTCTTCAATATTACCTACACCAAAACTCCCTACCTTGAAAGTATGATTAACAATGGCCTTCTTCTTGAGTTGGTGGTGCGGAGACAGCGGAGGAAATGACTGGTGGAGAAATTGTTGTTGCATCTATAGAGACTAGAGCATTTCTTGTTGGTGGTGGGGTTTCATCATGTTCATGTATTCTTGTTGCTTGAATGTTTTCTTCCATAGTTGTTGCTCAAGACCAAAATGTCATGGGAGGTCACTAAGACAGATCAATGCCAAGTAATTTATGGGGCATTATGAGTGTCATGAATGATGGATAATATTGTGAAACAAAAGAATAGGATCAACGATGGTGCTCCAAAATATCTACCAAGAAGTGAGCACGAGGATATGGAGCAAAGGCCAATGCAATGGCAAGGTGAGAGGATAAAAGCATAAGGGTCGAGATAGCAACAAAAAAGAAAATATTTTAATGGAGTTGAACATATTTATTGCATGTAAATTGGCATACGACTGTAAGACTTGGTTATGAATGTGTATCCTTGGTAACTTACCGGTAAAGTCTAGAGGCAGACCTAGGTGATAGGGGGGAGCATGATGGATTCATGGGTACTCTGGTTATAAAATTTGAGGGGGTAGGGCCTGGAGGCGAGCGGTTCAGACTCACTTGGTGGTTTGGTCAGATTTGTTCATGGGAAACCTTATGTCAAGTTTAAAGGGAGGGATGTTATTTTAAACTTCACTCATGAGTCAAAGTTGTCAGATCAATAGTGGTGGTTTCATGCACATGTTTTTTGTATCCCATAGTTTCACAGCCCATGGATTTCATGTAATAAAGCCTTTAAAATGATGGTAATGCTCAATTGTAATGGGCCGAGAATTGAGCGGTGAAGGATCACTTGGTTGGGGCTAGGACGTTGGTTGGGTTTGGCCAAGGAAAATAATAGATCTATCATTGGATGGTTTTTCCAGTAAGGGTTTTCCAGGAGAAATATTGTTTTTTTTTATGTGTGCATGTTGCTATGTTGGTATTTATTATTTATCTCAACTTTTTGATAAAGGTTTGAATATGAATGTTTTCAAAATTAGTCATAATTATATTGAATATTATAAATTCTCACACATGTCAACTCCAAAAAATCTTATATAAAGTTGTAGAGGCCCACATCTAAGTAATGAACCCAGGTTGTCATATATAATAGTCTCAGAGCGAACAGGTTTAAGATATGTTGGCATACTTTGTACACATGCCAGTGAAAACTCCACAGTTATTCTGACACAGAGAGAGGAAAACACACAGAGATCAAATAGGAGGTTTCATCTTATTAATCAAAAATGCGTATACATTGTTTATATCGATAGGCAGACAATTAGGCAAATAGATAGTTAGGCGGATAGTTTGAGTAGTTGAACCAACATTACATAACCATAACCGAAGGCGAGCATCACATAACTGTAACCTAAGGATTAGTTAACATTCCCCCCTTAATCTGAAGGGACATTTGTCATCCCAAGCATCATTCAAAAATTTTCAAATTTCTCTTGACCCAAAGCTTTAGTAAAGATGTCTGCAATTTTATCTAAAGTGGAACAATGATTGAGATGAATGGTTTTGGCCTCAACATGATGTCAAATAAAATGATATTTGGTGTTGATATGTTTGGTTCGATCGTGGAATTTAGGATTTTTGGCCAATTGTATTGCAGAAGTATTGTCAACAAAGAGAGGCGTCGAAGTCATTTGTTTCTCCCGGAAGTCTTCAAGAATTTTTCGAAGCCAAATGATTTCTTTTGTGGCTTGAGCTGCTGCAACGTATTTAATTTCAGTTGTAGAATTAGCAGGAACTGATTTCTTTCGTGATCTCCAAGTGATGGTTGTTGATCCAAGATTCATCAAATAACCTGAAGTAGACACCCCATGCTCTTTATCTCCGTCAAAGTCAGAATCTGAATAACCAATGAGATGGAAGTCTAAAACTTTAGAATATTTGATGCCATATGATTGAGTGCCTTTTAAATATTTGAGCACTTGTTTTTCTATTGTCCAATTACCTTCACAGGGATGATGCATAAACCTGGAAAGTATTGCTACAGCAAAAGTTATGTCAGGACGAGTAGTAGTAAGATAAATTAAATTTCCAACAAGTTGTCTATACTTTGTTGGATATTCAAATGCACTACCTTCATTTGAAGTAAGCTTTAGATTCTGATCCATTGGAGTAGAAACATGATTACAATCCTTCATCTCAAATTTTCTCAATAGTTCTCCATGAATGTATTTCTTCTGAGAAATAAAAATGTGCTTCGGTTTTTTATCTACTTCAATCCCTAGATAATAATATAGTAATCCCAAATCTGTCATATCAAAAACCTTTTGCAACTCCTTTTTAATAGATGTTATATAATCATCATTATTTCCTCTGATAAGCAAATCATCTACATAAACAACTAGATATACAACTGATCTTCCAACTTTCTTAACAAATAAAGTTGCATCATCTAGATTGAAATGCTTATAATTCAACTTGAGAAGATGTTCAGTTAACTTTTCATACCAAGCACGAGGTGCTTGTTTTAAACCATACAGTTATTTTATCAAATTGCATACTTTATGCTCTTTTCCTTTAACAAAAAAACCCTATGGCTGCAACATATAGACATCTTCTTTTAAATCTCCATTTAAGAAGGTAGTTTTTACATCCATGTGATGTATTTTCCATCCTTTTTGAGATGTAAGAGAAACAAAGTTCTAATAGTGCCCCATTTCGTTGTAGGAGAAAATGTTTATGTATAATCAATACCTTCGTTTTGTGCATACCCCTTTGCTACAAGTCTTTCTTTGTGCTTATCAAGAGAACCATCAAATTTATACTTAGTTTTATAAACCCACTTACTACCAATTGGTTTGATGCCAATAGGAGGATCCACCAACCTCCAAGTGCCATTTTTAATAAGAGCATCATACTCTTTTTGCATTGCATATTTCCAATCATTACAACTAGTGGCTTCTTCAAAAGTAGTAGGTTCATTAACAATAGAAACGTTTAACTCAAATTCATCATACCTTTTTGGCATTGTCTTGGTTCGTGTTGATCTGTGAATTGATTGTATTATTTTCTCAGTTTCAAGAGTCTTTGAAATAGGTTCTTCAGGACCATTATTATCCTCCAATTTTTCCTCAGTAAGAACATTACTATCAAGCAATTGTTCTTCTACAGAAACATTATTATCATCAAAAACATTACTATCAACTATTTTTTCTTCATTCTTTGATGTGGTCTCATTCTCTGGTGTTGTTGAAGGAAAATCAACAGACTGGTCTAGAATATGAATCCCCCCTTCAGGATGTGGAAGATCATTAACCCATTCATAATAAAAATTCTTGGAAGAGAAACTTTCCAAATCATTGAGTTGCCTATCAATAGTAGAAGCATCTTTAGCAAATTCGAGAAAAACATCTCTTGAAACAACAAATTTATTGTTTTTCTCATCATACAATCGATAAACTCTAGAGGTATTATAATACCCCAAGAAAATACATTTGCGACTTCTTGCAACCAATTTTTCGCATTGTTGTTTAGGAATTAAAGCATAACATGGAGAACCAAAAACTCTGAAATGTTGAACAGCAGGAAGACAATTATACCACAATTCATAAGGGGACTTATTATTGATGGCAATAGAAGGTCATCGATTGAAAATATAAATGGCACAAAGTATTGCTTCTCTTCAAAACATCAACCTGATATTCTGAAAAAACATCATTGACCTTACCATATTAAGAAAAGTTATGTTCATGCGCTCTGCTACATCGTTCTATTGTAGAGTATAAGGGACGGTGGTCTGATGTTTAATACCATTATCCTATAAGTACTTTTCAAATGCATTAGAGGTGTATTCACCACCATTATCTGATCGTAGAGTGTCGATATTAAGTTGAGTTTCATTTGTAATCCATAAATTAAAATTATTAAAAGTTGCAAAAACATGAGATTTATCTTTCAACAAATAAACCCAACACATTGAACTGTAGTCATCAATAAAAGTCAGCAGATATTTATTATCAATTGTAGATTGAAAAGTCATGGGCCCACATAAATCAGAATGTATGAGACCTAACTTCCTGGAATCTTGGGAAGTAGATCCATAAAAAGGTTGTTTACAGTGCTTGCCTAAAATACAAGCATTACATGGAGAAATATTTCGTGGAATAGTAGGAAGCCCTTGAATACCTTGTTGTTTCATAATCTGGATACTATCATAATTAATATGACCAAAATGAGCATGCCAAAACCAGTTGGAAGACAAAGTATCACTATGTTGAGCCAAAAGAGTTGAATTAGATTGAAAATAAGATGTCCCTTTAAGTTTTAAAAGTTTGTCTTCTTCAACACCGATCATAACAATCACCTGATCAGATGCTTTTCTTATTTCAATTATACCATCAAACATATGTATAGAATGCCCTTGTTGCCTGATATGTATGAGAGACATCATATTTCTTTTTAATTGAGGAATGTAAAGAACATCATGAAAAATATAATCCGCAAGTCCTGGTAGGCGAAGTCGAATAGATCCAATTCCTAAAGGCCTTAACTGGGACTTATCAGCAAAATAAACTATTCCATCAATGTGATTACTGAATGTCTCAAAAAAATATCTTCTGAATGTCATATGGCAAGTGGCTCCAGTATCTAAAATCCAAGTGTCTTCCCAAGAAGCAAAAAAAGTGATAAAAACTTCATTGATACTAAGATTACAATGTGCAACAATATAGTGGGCAGATTCATGAGGTTTTCCTTTGTCTGGAGGTTGTTGCTCTTCTCGCTAATCCTTTCCCAAGGAGTGTGATAATGAGAAGAGGTATGACCCAGTTTACCACACCTATAGAACTTAAGAGATTGTTTATCATTCTGAAAGTGTTTTTACTGTCTATCATCTTGTTGTTTGTCTCCTTGATGATAATGACCCCCCTGCCTTTAAATGGTCTCCTACCATGACCTATGTTACTATTGTCATATCTAGCAGACTCTCCTCTAGGATTCTTATCTTTCTGTGAAAGACACAAAGTCTCAACTGTGGAAGTGAAAAAATATTCCTTCTTCCCAGAAGCTTTCTCTCTTTCATCAATTTTGTCTACAAGAGTATCAAAAGTCATGGCTTTCATTTGTCCACTAGCTTGAAGAGACTCTAAGTAGTGTGAATAGGTAGGATATAGGGCTTTAATAAATGCAGTGAGTTGTAACTCAACTGTGACACCAGCTGAGTCAATATCATGAAAAAAATATTTAATTTCAGAAGCTAACTTCATGAGATTATTATCTTTCATTTCCAGATTAAACAACTTCATCAACAATTGTAGAATTTCCATCTCTGAATGAGAGTCATAAATACATTTTAATTTATGTAATGCTTTAAATGATGTGTTGTTGGAAAGAATATGTCTACTTACCTCTTCAGTGACTGAGGAAGAAATTAAAGTATGTGCCTTTTTATCTTTACTCTTCCAAATTGCAAGTTGTCTGGCATCTATAGGTTGCTCTGGGTCATTTTCATCCTTGCCTTCACATATTTCCTCCCATAAATCATTAAAAATAAGAGTATTTTTTTATTTTTTGAAACCATTCTTGGTAATTTTCTTGTCTGGAGAGAACTACTCCCACAATCGATATTAATGAATGCATTGTAAACTAATGTGTAATCTTTGTAAATGAAATTCCACTTGCAGAGAATTAAAGAAATCTCACAAAAAACACACCTTCGACCTTGGTTGTTGAAAAACGACTCTATAGACTTCTCACAACGGCTCCCAATATCTTCTTTCAGTCACAGAGACCTTTCTGAACCAGAGGTAGGGGCAGAAATTTTATAAAGAAAGAAAGCAGGGAGTTTTAAAAACTAGAGAGAAATTTTCAGATCGGTGACAAGAAATTTACAAAGAAAGAAAGGCATGGAGTTTAAAAAAAAACGTGGCTCTGATACCACTCTACACGGGCCAGTGAATAAACTCCACAGTTATTCTGACACAGAGCGAGGAAAACACACATAGATCAAATTGGAGGTTTCATCTTATTAATAAAAAATGTGGATACATTGTCTATATGTATAGGCAGACAGTTAGGCGGATAGACAATTAGGTGAACAATTAGGCAGATAGTTCGAGCAGTTGATCAAACATTACATAACCATAACCGAAGGATTAGTTGACATACTTGAGTTCCAAATTAGCTTGAAGAGATAGATATCAAACATTACATAACCATAACTAGATTAGCTTACATGGTTGCTAGCTACAATGGCATCTAACGTAAGAAACACCTAACCTATTGTTTGATCTTTTTAAGAGAAGCAATTAGTTAATAACATCCATTGCATTAGGGTCTACTAGGTGGCATCCTAGGTATGTTATTTTCGTAATATGTAATGTGGATGCATTGAAAATCTATTTTATATTAAATATGTAAATACAAATAATATGTTTACAATGTAGAACTAACTATTCATTTTTTTTAAATGTTTTCACCATAATCACCAATGTGAAACTTTTTACAAACTAAGACATATGCTACTAAAGGAATGGGTTATATTAGATTATAAAGACTAGAGATGTATTTGTGTATTAAGAATTTTTATAGGGTAACACACTAGTTGTAAGAACAAAAAAAAACTCCATTCATACGAGATATTACTAGCAAAATAAATAATATCATTGCACAAAGTTCCACAATAACTACGTGTGAGGTACACAAAATGAGAATGTTGTTGCAAATACTACAATAGTGCTAGAAACTATCATTGATGCATCTCGAAGCAATGTAGGAGTACTATTAGATCATAGCACTGCACACAAGAAATAATTAGATATAGAAAAAAATGACACAATAAACAATATATAAAAATAGTAATTTGGAATATGTGTGTGTGTGTGTGTGTGTGTGTGTGATCACATGAACTCATATAAGAATGACTAGTCTATCCATGTCACCTCTCCTAACTAGACTTTGTTGCAAGGCCTCAAGGCCAACCCCTCCCCCACCATTTCCTGAAGATCCCTCCTTGTAAGATAAAGCAATGGATGTGCTATGTTGTAGTAAGTGTTAATATTATGGTAGTTGCGGGAGGTATTTACCTCCACATGTAAACTTGACGAGAATAGAATATTCTGGGAAGCAAGAATAAACCCTAATGAGTAGGCTAATAACCCTAGAAGACAAGTCAGCTCAAGAGGATAATTGGTATTAGTTTATTAGCCTACAAGAGAAGAAGTCGGCCAGAGGAAATAATATATACTGAGTAAATAGGTACCCAGAATGAGAAGTCGGCCCAGGCAGTTAGCCATAATTAGTATAAATACAAGAGGCCAGTCTTCATTCTAGCAGGCATTCTCAGAATTATAGAGCAGCACTTGTGTGCACTACAGTTGCCCAGTTTATGCACAGCTTTGGAGAAGAGTTGTCGTTGTAGCTGCTGCAGCTAGCAGTTACGCTTGGACTATCTCTTGGTTAGGGTTTGGACTATTTGATCAACTATTGTTGGTGCGTTATCCTTGGGGAAAGATGTGCTACCCTTTGTTTGGCTATCTAGCCTAGGGTTTGCTTCCAGAGTGATTCTATGTCAAGGTTAAGGTGCTCGGAGGGTGGCTTCGGCCTATGGTTGGGTGACAATAGTGACATTGTCAATGGTAAAACAAGCTCATCCATTATATTCTAACGGGTTATGGGCCCACACCTCCTTCATTCAGTCTAACCGCTGGAAGGAAACATAGCTGTAAAGATATTGAGCTCGTTGAAGAACTGTCGCTAGGGTTTCTAGCAGGAGCAGTCACCAAAGCACTGCAGCTAGGGTTACTAGCAGGTGTAGTTGTAGAAACCCTAATCCTCTCGTTGAGGCACCTTAAGTGAAGGGATTGATCTAATCTCCGAAAATATTAGTGTGCCCTAGCCTAGCACATCTCTTGGTACTCTCAGCAAGCCAAGACGTCATGTTTGAGTTTGTGGTCAAATCAAGGGTTGACCAAGTCAAAGCAGCCATGACTTACTCTATGAAGTCAAAAAAAAAGTTAGATGGAGCCTCTAACTTCATAGCGTGGAAGACAAGGATTTACCTCATCCTTACCAAGAATAAAGTGTTGGATATCGTGAAAGGAAATATCGTGAAACCGGAGTTTGAAGAAGGGAAAGAGAAGGAACCACAGAATGTTGCAGTCATGGAGAAGTTCAAAGACAGTGACATCAATGTTATGAGTATCATAGTGGAATCTATAAAAGACCACTTGATACACTACATCTCCCATCTTGACTCATCAAAGAAAATGTACGATGCCCTAACAAACCTCTTCTCAGTTAGAAACATTGAACAAGTAATGAGTCTGAAGAATGAGCTCTGTGGTATGAAGATGAATGATGATGACAGAATAATATCATACTTTGTAAATATCTCTCAGTTAAGAGATCAAATACAAGCTATTGAAGAGATCATTTCAGAGAAGGAATTGGTAAACATAGTACTCAATGGTCTTCCCAAGACATGGGATGCATTTGCTGCAAGCATGAACACAAGGAAGGAGTATCCGACATTTGAATAACTTTGGACTTACTATGCTCAAGAATAATCAAGTATCAGTGCAAAAGAGAAACCCCAAAAGAAGTACGATGATCAAGCCTTCACAACAAGATTTAAGAATTTCAGGAACAAAAGGAAGTTTGGCTCAAGGAGGAAGAAAAATCAAGAGAAAGGTATTTCAGAAGTACAATGCTTCAACTATCGAGAGTATGGTCACTACAAGAATCATTGTCCCGAGCTAAAGAAAAGGAAGGAGAAACACGAAGCATCAGTTGCCGAAGAAAATGAACCTACAAATAAGGCTAAGCAGGATGAAAAAGACTTCTTCTTCTGAAGGTAACAATACTCTTCTTAATGCATGTATATATCTTGTTTGCATAGTCTCTGTAAACATATTGTATATCTATCTCTTAGAAGATAATATGTTCCAAGAAGAACTATATCTATGGAAGAACAACAAGATAAGGGTTTCTATCATTATATAAGAAAAGATGAAATATATCAAACAAATATTGTGGAAGCTATTACAAGATAAGCTGAAATCATAATCAATCTTGAAGAAATCTAGAAGAAAGAAGTCAGCAATCAAGAGAAAATTGGATAAAGACTTATGACGTTTTTCAAAAGACAATAAGAAGGAAGTGTGGACTCTGTTAGATGGAGGGAGCCGATTATATATTGCAAAAGACAATAAGGATACAGATGGAAACGTAGACTCTGTTAGACGGAGGGAGTCGATTATATGCACTCATACATGAATCAAGGATTAGGAGGGAGCTAATCCTATGATCCATTGAAGATGATGAAGTATATATCCATGGTAGCAGCCATGAAAAGCAGTATGTGTTCAGTTCGACCTAGAAGAAGTCTTCTTCAAAGAGAAGACTTAAAGTATCCCTGGTTGTCCATCCAAATCCATCATCCTATGATGAAAGCAAGAAGTGGAATCTTTAGGGCATGTAATCTAAAAGAAACTCCATGGAACCAAGAGCTAAAGAAAAATACAAGAAAGAACATGAAGATTCCAAGAAAGAAAGAGAAGCCAGAACAACCAATCATCATATCAAGAATCACAATATTGTTAGCCTGATATGAACTCAATAAAAGCAATCAAGCAGAGGAACCGAAAGTCGTGATGAAGAACAGTATATGGAAGACTTATGAATGAAAGCATTGTGATATCTAGAACTAGAGGTTCTCCCAGATGGAGGGAGAAGACTATGATGATTACTTACTCCAGTAAACCAGAGATATCTCTACATGAGTCATTATATCATCCACAAACATCCATGAGTTGGAGTTCTACATCAGATAAATGCAAAGACTAATTGAACAAAGAGCGTATGAAGAGAAACCTCAAGAATTTGAGGCATTAGAGAAAGAGACCCTTGTATACAGATGGAAAAAGATAAACTCGGTGGAGAACCTCCAGTGCACAGCAGAAGCATGGTGAAGATTTCCTATAACAAAGATATTGTATCAAGACGATTACTCAATAGATCAGATCTCATGATGACAGAAGAAGTGCCACATGAATATGTTCCAGTTTTCCAACAATGATATACTCCATTGATCAGAGCTACATGAACCCTTCAGAGAGAACCAGTGTTCCAGACCAAAGTACATTTGAAATCAAGCATTACATTATCCGTGATAAAGTTCAGAAAGGAGAAAGCGGTTCTCCAATACATATCTCCACAGATGAGCAGATAAGCAGACATTTTGGTAAAGCTTATATCCAAGATGAAAGAGTCTGCGTACTCAAGCTGGAGCTCGTGGAGACGACTTTCTTATTGAAAAAGGAAGAGATGAATCCCAGGTTGGGAGGGAACACTGATATGTATTGATTCATGGACAGTCATTTTTCAATTCGAAAAATGGTCCAGGATGAGCAGTTTCCTTTCCAGTTCAGAAAGTGGATTGAGATTTCTGACGGACAACGATTTCCCATTGTGGTTAACATGGGAAATGGTCCAGATTGTTGATGTATCATAGACAATGACTTCCCATTGTGGTTAACACAGGAATGGTCTAGGGTAGTCTCTCTTCTTGAGGGTTACTCAAGAAGACTGGCCTGCCTCGTTGGACAACGATTTCTCATTGTGGTTAACATGAGGAATGCTCTGTTTTGGGGGTTGATATAGGACAATCCTTTCCTCTTGTGGCTAATAGAGGAAATGTTCTGGATAGTCATTCCTTAGGGTGTATTCATTCTCTCTAGTTTTCACTTTGTTTAGTGTCGGAGGAATGGCCCACGGTGGGGAATGGTCCAGGCTCAGGAATCAGGGACAGATATTCCTTAGGGAAGATTCATTCTCTCCATGTTACACTTTGTTTAGTGTCAGAGGAATGGCCCTGTTATCCCCGATATCTAGGGATAACTAGGAGATCATGTCTCGAGGCCCACATGGTCCTAGACATGGAGTACGAGAGCAGGAGCAACTTGAGCATGG
>SNQJ01S0038695.1:63015-87808 GCA_010110895.2 Picea sitchensis
CTTGATAACACATGAAGAAATATTAATAATTGTTAAGAAGGTGTAAAATTGTTTAAGCTTATAAACAAGTGATTCACCCCCCCTCTCAGTTGTATTAGTATTTTCAACAAGTGTACCACTGGATTGTAGTTGTGTACTACTATGGATAGACACAATTGTGTTCTATTGAATGATATTGTTCTGATTCCCTTGAAGACTATCAGCAGTATTGAAAATGATTATCAGCTAGATGGATAATCAATGGACAGAGATTTCCCAGACAGAAAATGGTTCAGGACATTTATTCTTCTAGGACATATGTCCATATTAGAAGAATGGATCGTGTCACTCTGTGGTGTGAGTGATTTATCCAACATCATGTCTAATTACTCAGATAGAGTATGGTTTCGAGAGATGATGCAGCTGATGACACTGATGGTGATGATGGTGCTCATGATCTAGTCATGAGAAAGTCTATACAACTATGTTGATGCTACCGGGTGAATGGTATGTTTGTGCTCAAGACCACTACCTGTAATACCTCCCTAGCTAGGAGGGAGTGTTAATATTATGGTAGCTACGGGAGGTATTTACCTCCATGTGTAAACTTGACAAGAATAGAATATTCCGGGAAGCAAGAATAAACCCTAATGAGTTGGCTAATAATCCTCGAAGACAAGTTGGTTCAAGAGGATAATTGGTATTAGGTTATTAGCCTACAAGAGAAGAAGTCGGCCAGAGGAAATAATATATACTGAGTAAATAGGTACCCAGAATGAGAAGTTGGTCCAAGCAGTTAGCGAGAATTAGTATAAATACAGGAGACCAGTCTTCATTCTGGCAGACATTCTTAGAATTGTAGAGCAACACTTGTGCGCACTGCAGTTGCCCAGTTTTTGCGTAGGTTTGGAGAAGAGATGTCATTGCAGCTGCTGCAGCTAGTAGTTACACTTGGACTATCTCTTGGTCAAGGTTTGGACTATCTGATCAACTATTGTTGGTGCATTATCCTTGGGGAAAGATGTGCTACCTTTCGTTTGGATATCTAGCCTAGGGTTTGCTTCCGGAGTGATTCTCTGTCACGGTCAAGGTGCTTGAAGGGTGGCTTCAGCCTATGGTTGGGTGACAATAGTGATATTGTCAATGGTAAAATCAACACATCCATTATATTCTAATAGTAAGCTATGGGTCAAGGTGGAAATTGAGGTTTGAGCCTAGCAAATGTTATCTAAAATGGTAATATATTGGGCAGGGGAGTTAGGCATTTTCCTAGGAGGATGGTGCTCTCTGAATGGGTTATGTTTGCCATTTTATTAATCTTTCACAAACCCACAAACCACCCCCTAGAATTCACCAATGTCAAAGTAGTTGACACGCTGACCTAAAACAAATTTAGCCCATAATTTTCTAAGGAAATGCAATGGCACTTCCATATTATTGTAGGGAGGTTTTTCAAAAACCATAAACCACCTATTTGTCCAGTTGTTATGTGCACCAATTTGTGCAAATACACTTATTTTTCATAGGAGGGTGTAAACTAGTTTTGGGGTCAATAAACAAGGTCATGAACTCTTGTTTTCAAATTTGTAAATCTCTCACCTAGTTTCTATATAAACCCATCCTATAATATTCAAACATCTTAACCATGTAATTCGAAATATCATATAACTAGCCTTAGGCATTAGCAATGGAAGATACAATGATCTCCAATGATGTAGTGATTGAAAGGTGTGAGGAATCTCTGGTATCTCTAAAATCTCCTATTAGGTTTCTCAATGACTCAAGGAGATTGCTAATTTCAGTATTTGTATTTGGTGGTTGGGGGTTAGGGTTGGGTCTTTGTTCATTGAGTGATGTTGGGCTCATGTTTTTTTGAGGTGTAAGCTCCATGGAAATTTGATTTATATGCTATATTTCAATAGGAATAAAACACATTTTTATTTATTTTTATAATTTGAGATTTTATGAAATACAAAAGAAAAAAGTTCAGTGAACCTACCTCAAACCAATGTAACAAAATGTGAATAGTGGGGTCCCCTTTGGAGTCAAAAACTCCTCCAAAGGCTCCTCAAATTGCTCCCTCAAATGCTCCAAATGTGGCATGTGGTTTGTTTTATAAAACAAGCCACGACCCGTTTTGACAATATATAGAGGAACATGCATGCACTCATGAATTCACACACACTTTTAGCTTGTGCACGTTCTTAAAAGAGCACAATAATTATTAAAACTATGACTTGACATGCTAGATGGCAACTTGCGTGGTGGTTCAAAGGGTTCGAAAACTATAGAAAAAGAAACATGCATGCATTCCTATGTGAGCACATCCTATGTGTAGATTTTAACCTTATACAATGATTTAATACAAACAGATTTTCAATAAAAGAACATAAAATATACAATAGAAAATACACACATTACATAGAGATTTTTCCCCTGGAAACCCAAACCGGGAAAACCAACATCTTCTATATTCATTCACACATACATTGTTTAGAATACAATATACATATAGGAGCCAACAACATCCAAAACTTTAATCCAATGACTTGGATTATTCAACAACCCTAATTCCTTAACCGGAAATATAAAACCATCAGCGAAAAACCATGTGCCGAAAAACTACCAAAAAATGGGCACGAAAACCGAGGAAAAAAATTTCGGGGTCGTTGCCCCCGAACCCCCGCGTAGGGGGATCCGGCCCCCTACGCGCTTGGCACATATCCAACACTAGGCACCCCATTGCCACTTTTTCAACCACCAATTTCTTGCTAGTGCCTTCCTCCCTTTGCTCTAGCTCTTAGGTAGTCATGGTATTATTGAAAGTACAATGAACCATTGATGTGATTATTACTATGCCTCCAAGGGTGAGGTTTGTGATCATGAGGTGAACTCAAGAGGTGTACTTGGAAAATTACTGAATTGTACATAATCCAAGCTATGGAAGCCAAGGACCACGAGGCTTGTAAGACACAACTAGAAGCTAAGGTGAAGTAAACCAATAGGGCTTGGGAGGATTGCCTTATTGAATCATGTAAGCACATATTAGAACTTTGTGACTAGGAATTGGAGCCCCATGCTCCTATTTTGTGTTTAAAGATGAAATATATGGAACTGGAGGCCTCTATCAATGCCCTCTGGAACCTCAAGGTTAAATCGTGGAAGATATTTTGGAAGTAAAATGTGTTTGAGTTTGAAAATTTACAATTGCCATAAATATGCCTTCTAAAGATGTGCTTCACTGAGTGGCATTGCAAGAGATATGGATGCAACTTAAGAGGTTGAATTCAATGTCACTATGGGGCTTGGGCCTAATTTCTTTTTAGTTTATTTATGTTTTGTAAGTTTGAATTTATGATTCGATAATTTGTGAAAATTATAACTTGTGAGTTTTGGAGCAAGTTGCATATTGTTTATACTTGCACATTTTGTCTATTAAGACTATAGTTTCATTCTTTTTGAACAACAAAGGAAAAATGTTTAATGTTTTCTATGGACTCTTATAGAGTTATGGCTGGAGAGATTTGTAAAAAAAACTAATCCATCATTTACTTTTAAGATAAAAATAAAGTAAATCTAAAATATTAGAATTCATAAAAATTAAAAACAACTGACATAATACTAATATATAATAATAAAATGAATTATTATCTATTTTTTAAGGTCTACGGAGGTATACATACCTTACACCCCTTTAGATTTGAATTTATGACCTTTTAAGAGGAAACACATGTTCTTAACCATTAGAACCACTCAAACTGTACGTTCTTATTGTAATTATATTTTAACCTCATTTTAAACATATAACTTTTTTTTATTAAATTAAAAGCTAAAATAAATCCACACAAATAAAAATAAAAAAATAAAAAAATGCAATTAATCATAATCAAAGAATAGATTCTTGCAAACAAAAATTAAAAAATAAAAGATAAAAGAGTGCAAGTAATCATAATCATTAAATCTTGAGATTCTTGCTTTGGTTATGAAAAGCTTTCCAATGATGCAACACAGTTGAAGGCATTTTGTTTGAATCATCTCCACGATTAAATTAGCCTCTTGTTCCCAACAACCGTTTTCGTTTGAATATAATTTCTTTGAACTCTAAAAAAAGACTAACATATTGTCTTGATGTCATGAGCGCCTATTTATCTTTAAATATATAATAAATCGCCATAAATATTAAAAAACACTATAATTAAAATCTTGACTAGTCGGAAAAGAAGTAACTTTAGAAATCAAAATTAAAATTGGAGTAATGCATAGCAATCACTGAGACTACAAGATTTCACAGAAGTGAGAATTGGCTCACACAATCTATATTCAATTTAATAAATTGTATATAAATATATAGGCTAGGATAATCCCTAACAACTTTTTTTCTAAATTGATAAATCTGAAAATCACTCAAATATTAATCTAACAATCAATTTTAACCATTTTCTAACTATGGTATTTCGCCATTATTCTCCAACCATCAACACTAAGAAAACTTGTTTTTCATGCCTATATACCGATTGAATGGATATCCCTAACATTTGAACTCATATCTTCCGACTTGAATTCTTACTCCACTCCTCGACTTCGTGTTCGCCAACCAGAATCTCTTTTAACTTCACTTCCCCATATATGATCCCGCCTCTTTTAGCTCTGCTACTTCACTTTCTCATATATGAAAGCCTCTTTCAGCTCTCCTACTACCTCACTCATGCTGGGCCTCCAAGATGATGTCTCCTCAACACATCTAAGTGCTACTTTGGCATCAATAGTGATTGATTTCATGTCATAGTTCCCATCCATCTTCTTGTCTATGATTTCCACTATTTTGACAGGGTTTTCTTTGATCCCCACATAGTTTCTTAGCTGTAAATAGATGATTATTAGTAGTCACACGCTTGAAAATCATGAATTAATTTGGATGATTAATTACAAATAAATTCTTACCCATTCTGGGAGAGACTTTTCCTCTTCAAGTAGAGTCCTATCGATGGGTTTTCTCCCACGTATGATTTCTAACAAAACCACTACAAAACTATATACATCACTCTTTTGAGTCAACACACCACTCATAACATACCTGTAAAAACATGTCCAAAAATGAATGAAATTTCCACTACTTTCGGGCATCAAAAGAATATTCCAAAGAGAATGCAAGTCATTTACTCTGAATCCAGGTATCTGCTAGTTCCTTCCACTGGAGTGTCAATAGGAGCCTTCCTATCCATTGTCATCATTGAGAGACCGAAATCGCCCAGTTTTCCATTCAAATCGTTGTCGAGAAGGATGTTGTTGGTCTTCACATCCATGTGAATTATCATTGGAGTGCAACACATGTGCAGGTATTGAGATATGGTTAACAACGATTTCTCTTATTTAATTCTAATCAAATACATAAAATGAAACAGAGTTTACACTACAAAATGTAGTGTGAAAAAATTATTTAAATTACCCTCAGCCGCATCGATTGCAATTTTGAACCTACTTTTCCAATTTGCGTTCTGACCTGGAAAACAAATTTATAATTAAATATATATATTTTCTCCTCCATCAACGCAACCAAACAATATTCTTCGCAAGTATATTTATCTTGACATATGTACTTCATCTGTACAGATGTTGATCTTGACATCTGTACTTCATCACCTTTAGGACTCTGTTGTGTCGCCGAAGGGTAAAGGAACATGTCTTCTGTAGCTGGACTCTTTTAATAACCATAACCAAAACGTTAGTTGACCAATTTAGCATTTGGTCTCAAAATCTCCACGAATCTTTGATGCTGAGTGTTTCTTGATTAGGTGGTTAATCCTTCGATGCTCTCAAACCCTTTTTAAATACTTAAAGTTTTCCTCGCTCCATCTTAGCTTTCCAAAAATTTATTTCTGTACTTTCACCAGCTAATTCACCTTACGATCTGTTGGTTAGCTGGTGAAAGTTTTTCTTTTCACCAGCTAACTGGTTGTAAATTTACCCTTTGCGCTGGTGAAAGTTCTGTCTTTGGCCAAAAAGGAACCTTTCATCTCCAAAACTGTTGTTTTACCAAAAACTTAGTGTGCCTTTGATTTATCTCCCTGCATATTCACAGCAACCTGGGCCAGTGCCTGAAGATCTGGATGTGACTTACACTTCTGCTTCAATTTCTTAATTTTCCTCTTAAGGCGTTTTTCTAACCACCACAAACTGTTATAGTAATTGGTGATTTTCTTATTTCTCTTTTTGTCTTTGACACTCTCACGAGCCAACTTCTCAAATGTTGCATTTGTCTTTGCAAAATTGTCAGATGGGGATTTGTATCTTGCCTTGATTACTCTTTCCAAAACCCCCTGTTGTGCAATCACCTCTTTCAGTTCCTTAATTTTTTGCGATTTCTTTGACTTTTTACTCTTTGATGTTTCACCTTCATCAATGGTAGTAAAAGTCTCACAGTCTTGTGCAATTTCCATGGAGTGTTCAGGGATTTTAATGGCTAGAATTTCATCTTCTTTCTCTGGCTCTGTTTCCGAGTCTGTGTATGGAAAATTGAGAATATTTGTCTTTTTTACTGTAGGTTGCTCTGAATTGGTTTCAAAATCTAATTTTTTCTTTGCTCTTTTAGACTTTATGCTGGAAATCCTGTCCTTTGGTGGTCCTGGAAGAGCTCTCCTCCTCCTTGAGCTGCTCTGAGGAGTTAACTTCTTTTTTCCAATTTTATTCTGCTCATTCATGGGTTGAGTTTGAGTCTCAAAGCCTTCCCAAAAAAGAAAATGTTGCCAAGTCCTTCCTCTTTGTCTGAGTTCTTCTAGAATTATCAGTTTGATCAAGCCAAAATGACAAAGGGTGTTTTTTATTCTTAGGGGTTCAGCTCTAATATTTTTACATACTTTGGTTAGGCTTTTGTGAAGGAAGAAAGGTAAATTCAGGAGGATCTTCCCTGTGAAATGATCTAAAAGTTTGAAATGATATAACATTAGCGTGTCATACCTTCCTTTTGAGGTGATATAGAGTTGAATGCCTTTAAACAGGTCCTGCCATTCATCTTTCAGATGAGAAACTGACATGCTTTTCTTCCAGGTGATGTCTCTGAATTCTGCCTTAAGGTATACCCTAAAATTCAAATTCTTGGTTGTTGTTGTCTTAAACCAGCTTTGTCTTGATCTGGGTAAGCTGGTTGTTGTGGCAATGGCGGCTTCATCGACTATCATTTCTACATAACCCACACTAGCTCTGTTTCCATCATATGATTTAGCAAATGCTTCAGTTGTTATTTGGTGGCAACCATTTTGTAACCTTTCAATATAACTCATGCAGCCTGCGTCTGAGAAACGTTTTTGCACATATTGATGCGACTGTAAGAATGACAAGCTATCCAATTCTTTCCTCAGCAATAAACCACTTTGTTCCCTTTCCATATGTGACTAGAACCTCAGATTTTTTGCAGACAGTTGTCACGATGATTTCCTGATTGAGCCAAGGTTTCGGCGCTAGTGAAAACTCTCGGTGTTGCCAATTAAAAATATGAAACCATACCATATTACCTGTGAAAGAGTGCATGTTTTAAAATGAGTGTTGATTTGATGTCGCTGAGTGACTTGTACCTCCTCTATCGATGATGATGAATGTGAATTTGTTATCTCCAATGCTCTCATTGTTGGAGCATGATCGCCATAATATCCGATCAAACATGCACAACAATATCATCATCATCATTTTCTTCGACCAACGCCTCATAATAATTATGTGACGTGTGTCGAGCATGTCTTCTTTTCAATTTCTGAAATCGTGGAAGAAAAACACGTGTTTCGCACTTTCACCAGCTAGCCTGTCTAGAGGAGAATACTCCTTAACCGTTGAAACCCGCTTCTTTCACCAGCTAACATCAACCTTGCAACATGTGTTAGCTGTTGAAAATCTTTTCATGAAATTTTATAAAAACAACCTTTATGGATCAACTTATTTCTAAGGCATGAATTTAAAACCTAAGTTTTGACACTAGAAGAATCTAAAAATAAATAGAGAATCCTACAAATGACCATGCTATCACCTACAAAATGAAACCAAGTAACTGATTCATTTTGGGAGCTAACATTTGGCTCCAACTGGGATGGATACCTCCCTGTGAGGTCACCAAGAACCTAGTTAGACGGAAATTTGAAAAATGGTTTTGCTCGGTACCATTGGGCATGGAGTTATTCAAGCAATAAGAACAAAAATAAAACCGAAAAGAATATGTACAAGTAAAACAAGGCTTTACGAAAATCCTTATGAAAAATAGGTTTTTAGAAAACGCCCATTGAAAGGGCCACCTGCTACTTCTTCGCCTGCAAGATTTTGGAGAACAAAGGTATTGTTCTGCTGAATGGGTGTTATGACAAAAGGACTTGCCCAGAGAGCATCAAATTTGTCATGTTTCTTTTTTTCTTGCCTTGTTGCATCCATTTTAAGACCAGTTCCCCTGTTTTGAAAATATTTGCTTTGACTTTCTTGTCGAAAATCTTGTTCATCTTTTCTTGGTGTAATTCTGTCTTTTCCAGAAGATGCTCTCTGTCTTGCTGCAACTCTACAATATTATGGATCCTTCGAGTTAAATCACTTGGTTCAGAGTCAGTTTCTTCTAAAAAATTTGCAACTGGTAGTGCAAGTTGAGCAGAAAATATGGCTTCAGTACCATATACCAACTTGAAGGGGGATGTGCCAATTGACTTTTTATGTGTAACCTTGTAAGCCCACAAAGAAAATTTTAGCTTGGAATCCTAGCCTCTGGTATTTTGTTCAAGCAACTTCTTTATAATTTTGACTAAAATCTTATTCGATGACTCAGCTAAGCCATTTCCTTGTGGATAGTAAGCAGTAGAATGTACTAGCTGAACTCCCATCTCTTCACATAATTTTACCAAGTTTTTATCTTTAAATGCAACAACGTTATCAGTGACTATTCTCTTAGGGAAACCAAATCTAGCGAATATGTTTTCTTGCAGAAAATTAATGATGACAGTTTGATTGGCGTTCCTCGTAGGAATGGCCTCAATCCATTTTGTAAAATAATCGGTGGCAACAAGGATCAATCTGTGTTGACTGCTAGAAGGCGGGTGAATCTCACCTATGAAGTCCAGACCCCATTGTTGGAAGGGACCTGTGACCACAATAGGTCTGAGGGGGAGGGATTTTAGCTGTTGTTTGCCTGCAAACCTTTGGCACTTGTCACATGTTCTCACAAATTCACACACATCTGAAAATAAATATGGCCAGTAATAACCAGCTCTTAAGATTTTATGTGCGGTAGTCTTCCAATAATGATGTCCTCTGCATTCACTATTATGGAATTTAGTCATAATCCTAGCTGCTTCCTCTTGGTTTATGCACCTCAATAATAACCCTATTGGATTTTTCCAGAACAATAAGTTGCCATTGATGCAGAAATTCATGGCTTTGAGCTTTAAATCCCTCCCTTTTGTTCTTGTCAAATCTGAAGGGACTGATAACATTTGCAGAAAATGAATGATGTGGTTGTACCATTTACAATTGGCTAGGTGAACTGAGACCTGCATTTCTTCACTTCCTTTATCCTCTGAAGACTGAAGATTATCTGCATTTACACTTACCAAATTTATCTCAATCAGTTTACAATTTTCTTCTGCAAGAAGTTTGGCAAGGCCTTGACCTTTCACAAGTTTTTCCGGTTTGATCTCAATATCAAATTCAATTAACTTTGCTATCCACTTACTCCTTTTTCCATCTATGTCGGGTTGTATAAGCACATATTTAACTGAACTGGAAAGCACATAAGCTATTACATTGGCTTGAAGGATGTAAACTCTAAAGGCTTTTAATGACTTGATGAGCACGTATGCTTGTTTCTCCAATAACTCATACTTCACTTCAGCATCCCTTAAGACTTTACTGAAGAAGGCAACTGGCTACTCCTGATCATCGGTATTTCTCTGCAATAGTACTGTTGCAATTATGTCTTTTGAAGCAAATGAAAAGATATAAAACTCCTTGTGAAAGTCAGGGTTGATTAAAACAGGGGCTGCCGTAATGGCTTCTTTGATAGCATTGAAGGAGTGTTTAGCTTCTTTAGTCCATCTTACTTCTGAGTTCTTTCTTAACGTAGAAGTTATATTCTTTGTAAGTTCTGCAAAGTTGGCTATAAACCTCCTAATAAAGTTTATAGTTCCGAGGAAAGACTGAATGTCCTTTTTTTATCTAGGAAGAGACAAGGTTTTAATGGCTTCTACTCTTTTTGGATCAATCTTCACCCCATTAGTTGAAACAATATGTCCAAGTAATTTCCCTTCTTTGAGTGCAAAATTAGATTTTTTAGGATTAAGAGAGATGCCATACCTTCGACATTTTATGAATGTCTTTCTCAAGTGCTACAAATGATGTTCATAGCTACTTGAAAAAATAGTAATGTCATCAAGATATATCCAGACGAATTTGTCTTTCTCCCCAACGAAAGCAATGTCCATTGCCCTCTGGAATGTCGCTCCCGCATTCATCAATCCGAATGGCATATTTTCGTACATAAACGTACCCCATGGAGTGGTAAAGGCAGTATTTTCTCTATCATCTGGATGGACAGCGATCAAGTTGTATCCGAAAAACCCATCAATAAAAGACATCACCTTTGATCCTGACACCTTCTGTAAAATATGTTCCATCTTGGGCAACAGGTAGTTGACCTTCCTAGAGCACTTATTCAAATTTCTGAAATCCACACAGAGTCTAATCTCTCCATTCTTCTTTCTGACAGGTACGAGATGTCAACAAACTCGTTTAACAGTTCACCGTAATCAGCGTTTTGTTTTTCAGTCAAATGTGAAGCTAAGTTGACATATTTAGGATCCTTTTCACTGGCTACATTATAGTGAAAAACTTATGAGTCTTCTTCCCTCTTTTCCAATTTGACAGCCACATCATTATTATCAAAAAGTTTTTCTAAAGGGACCAAACCTTTAGGGATTCTATTGGTGGACAGTTGTACTATTTCATGTGTTGCAATTTTGCTTCTGAACTTTGGCTTCTCAGCTTCCTCATCATGTTCATTTTCCAAATCAATTTTCAAATCTGCAAACTCATCTATTACTGCAAGAAATCTAGTGAGTTATGCATCATCCTCGAAAACCTTCCAGAATTTTACATTGTCAGGGAGGGATGGCCTATACTTAACTTGAATTTCGTAATTCAATTTATGAGGTAGAGGAGGTATAAAAGCACAAGCTGACACAGCGAATGAATTAGCCAATTCATTCATTTCTCTAGGTACATATGAAATTTTGAAATCTGTAAAAGTATGGATTGCCCTCAAAACTTCATCCCTATAGGATTTCAGCCTAACTTGTTTGGCCTGAAAAAACTTGTTCACTTGTTAAATGATTAGATTTGCATCTCCGTATACCTGTAATCTCTGAATCTTCATCTCTTTGGATGCATTTAATCCCAGGAGCAGTGCCTCATATTCTACAATGTTGTTAGTCACTTTACAATCAAGCTTAAAGGACAAATGAGAAGTTTTCTTTGAAGGAGAAATCAATACCACCCCTTCTCCTGCTGATTCTTTAGTACAAGCACCATCGAAGAACATGGTCCAAAGATCGTCTTCTGCTACTTTTGTGGAATGAACTGCGGGCTTCCTAAGCAGCAATGCATCTGGTAATGAATCATCAATTTGTAAAATACAAGATCCCATACCTGTGTCGACTGAATAGATAGGATGGTTGGATAGATTTTTTTCGTCACTGATTACATATGCCAGTTGTGATTCCCTGTATAACCTTTTGTCTACTCCTCCAAAAACAGGGATAGTAGCATATGAGAGATCCATTTGAAGAGTGTCACCTAGCCTCTTCATCCATGATCTTGATAACAACCATCCAAATTTTGGTGGGATGTATGCCACTACAATATCCATAACCATAGTTTTCATAGATTCTTGGGTCAATGTTAAAGCTAAGTCCTTGATCATTCCAAGACATTTGACTTTTCGAGAGTCAAAAGACAAAAGATCGTGGTAAGACTTAGTAATCTCTAACCCAATCTCGTCCATGACCGCCTTTGGCATTAAGTTGTGAGAAGCATCAAAGTCCAACAAATAGTTATGTAGTGTTTTGTCATGAATGTTTAGAGAGATGTAAAAAGGTGGACATATTTCATCTCTATCTTCTATCATTTGGCCCAGAGTAATGGTTGACTTTTCATCATATATATTAAGAATATTAGCATAAGGGGATATGGATTTGGGGTCCAGCGTTTTGAGGATATCTTTCTTGAATGTTTCATTTTTCATTAACTCAACCAAAGGGATGGGGATTTTAATTTTATGTATTTCAGCCTCAAAATTGAAAGAATATGACATTTTATCAGAAACCTTTGCCTCATTTGAAGGGGCTTTCTGAATGCTTTCCTCATCGGCAGGGATCTGACTTTTCTGGATTTGTTGTTTGATAGGGGCAACAGTCTTCTTGAGAGGAGCTTGTGTATTTACCTTTGAAGGATCTGTTTGTTGATTCTCTGATGTCTGATCTTTTTTCTTAACAGGGGTTATGCTCTTTTTGGGAGAGGCTGGTGCATTTTGTTGGGCAGTATCGGAATTAGATCTGAGATTATATCTTTTTTTCTCTTCCATTGAAAAAATGCCATCATCAGCAGAATTCTCCTATGTCTGTTCAGTCATCAATGACTCTTCATAGTCATGTTGTGTAAGATAAGATTTCCTTGTCTCCTCTCCAACACAATGAATATTATCCTCTCCATCTTCTTGATAATCACCTTCATCTTCATCCATTACAACATTTTGAAGAGGAGCCTGTATTCTCTAATACTCAGAAGAATTCCTTTCTATTTGCAAAATCTACATTGGCTGATTATTTCTTCTGAAATTGTTGGGATTTTGATTTGGGTTTTTATTTGAATAATCATAAGTAGTCCTTCCCTTGACAAGATGCTTATTTTCAATTTTGAGCTTAGATGTCTCAGAGGTTAGAGACTCTAACATATTATCCATTTTATCTAACTTTGGGTCAGCACTTGATGAAGAAGAAGCTTCATTTCTCGGCCTTCTCCTATCAAAGTTTCCCTTTATCTTTTGAGCAGCCAAAATATTTGGTTCCATTTCAAGGGAAGAATCTTGCATCAGGGGTAGTGTCGGTGATCTCCTTTCTCTCAACAACAAACAATATTTTGCGTCAAATGAATTTACATATGTGATTTTTGCAGAGGCATCTGAAGGTTTTATCTCAGCTAGTATTTTACTGTACATTCTGTTAAACCTCTTAGTGAAATCAGAGACTGACTCACCATTTTATTTTCGATAATATAGTACAGAAAATTTCTTCTATCACCCCAATGTTTCAAGAAGGTGTCATCTAATTGCTCAATGTCAGCTATGGAACCAGCAGGGAGTTCTTTGAACAATTTCCTAGCATGGCCATCTAAGCTTTGGACAAAAACTCAGGTCCAAACATCTTCCTCCTCAATATTAAGGTTTTCAGCATAACTTTAGAAGGCCTCAATATGTTCTTCAGCAGTCACATCGCCCTCACTTGTGAATTTGGGCATATACTTCTGATAGTCTCCTATTGGCATAGCTAATATTGGGTTTGGCAATATTAGTGGCGCATACGTAGCAGCTAGGATTTGTTGCATCTTGGTCAAAGAAGGTGGTCAACCATAATGATCAGGGGTGAGAGAGGTGATAGTTTTTTCTTTGATTCCTCAACACTAGGGGAATGTAAAGGAGGTGAATTCTCTAATAGGAAAGAGGTCTGATATGAGGCTCTGTAAAAATTTGCAAGTTGTTCAGTTAAGTTTTCTTCACCTTTAGCAGACAACTCTTGAAGAAGATGTTCTATAGCAAGGAGGCTAGAGTAAATGATCTTCTTTTTGCTGTGAATGAAAATACTCAAGAGAGGAAGAACTATGTTTTCTTTCTAAGGTCTTAGATTCTTTTTCAACCAATTTTGAATCTATCAATTCATCATCACTGATATTTTCCTGTTGATAAGAAAGACTTGATTCTTCTATAGTAGTTATAGTTGCTTTTTCATCAACACTCTTGGAAAACAATTCAAATTTTTTTGTAGTAGATTTTCCAGAACTAAAGAGAGGATTACCTTCTGTGTCTGATTTTGAAGTTTGACCCTGAAATGTTTTTCCTCTTCTGAGAATTAGTTCTGGATTGGGCACTGGTGTGACAGGTGATTCTTATGGATTCACCCTGGTACTGATCCTCTTAGGAGCCATGATGAACTTGTGGAGTCGCCAGATAGATAGTTACAACCAATAAAAGTTCTAATCTTTGTCTATCATCAAAGATCAACTATGTGTCGTATCCCAGGAAAGCAGAGCTTAAATTTTGTTTCCCCAGCAACTAAGCCAATTTGTTATCTCTCCAAGAAACTCTTAGTGGTTGTAGGCAAAAGATGCTTGGTAACTTAAAAATATGGTAGATTTGTATGCTTAGAACAATAGGATAACTCAATAGCTAATGAAAGTAACCACTCATCATGTATCTGAATAAAATTGTGCTTTTAGAGAACAATAATTAGACAACAGAGTTGAAAAAGGGGATGAAGAATACTAGTACAGATAACCAAATACAACCATGTGCAGGGTCATACAAGACAGTAAGAAATTCTTTAATCCAAGTTTATGAGCTTAATAAGAAGATGAAAGTTCTTAAAAGCTAAACTAAACTGAAATAAAGTGTAGAATCATGAAATATATGAAATAATCTGATATTGAAAACAAAAGAGGACTGTGATTCTATTATCAGAAAATGTCTCTCAGATTGAACCCTTATCTCTTAGAAAAGATAGGAATTTATAGCCTTTTACAATAGGTTTTTTAGATCCTGAAAACTTGGATTTGTATCTAAATATAGAAAATAAAACTAACTAAATACAATTGATAAGCAAAGACTAGTTCCTAGAACTCAAACTGTCTTCTATGTTGATCTTGACATCTGTACTTCATCACCTTTAGGACTCTCTTGTGTCATGGAAGGGTAAAGGCAGTTGTCTTCTGTAGTTAGACACTTTTAATAACCATAACCGAAACTTTAGTTGACCAATTTAGCATTTGGTCTCAAAATCTCCATGAATCTTTGATGCTGAGTGTTTCTTGATTAGGTGGTTAATCCTTCGATGATCTCAAACCCTTTTTAAATACTTCAAAATTTCCTCGCTCCAGCTTAGCTTTCCAAAAATTTCTTTATGTACTTTCACAAGCTAATTCACCTTACGATCTACTGGTTAGCTAGTGAAAGTTCTGCTTTTCACCAGCTAATTGGTTGTAAATTTACCCTTTGCGCTGGTGAAAGTTCTGTCTTTGGCCAAAAAGGAACCTTTCATCTCCAAAAATGTTGTTTTACCAAAAACTTAGTGTGCCTTTGGTTTATCTCCCTGCATATTCACAGCAACCTGGGCCAGTACCTGAAGATTAGGATGTGACTTACTCTTCTGCTTCAATTTCTTAATTTTCCTCTTAAAGCGTTTTGCTAACCACCACAAACTATTATAGTCCTTAGTGATTTTCTTCTTTCTCTTTTTGTCTTTGAAACTCTCACGAGCCAGCTTCTCAAATGTTTCATTTGTCTTTGCAAAATTGTCAGATAAGGATTTATATCTTGCCTTGATTACACTTTCCAAAACCCCCTGTTGTGCAATCACCTCTTTCAGTTCCTTAATTTTTTGTGATTTCTTTGACTTTTTACTCTTTGATGTTTCACCTTCATCAATGGGAGTAAAATTCTCACAGTCTTGTGCAATTTCCATGGAGTGTTCAGGGATTTTAATGGCTGAAGTTTCATCTTCTTGCTCTGGCTCTGTTTCCGAGTCTGTGTATGGCAAATTRAGAATATTTGTCTTTTTTACTATAGGCTACTCTGAATTGRTTTCAAAATCTAATTTTTTCTTTGCTCTTTTAGACTTTATGTTGGAAATCCTGTCCTTTGRTGGTCCTGGAAGAGCTCTCCTCCTCCTTGAGCTGCTCTGAGGAGGTAACTATTTTTTTCCAGTTTTCTTCTACTCATTCATGGATTGTGTTTGAGTCTCAAAGCCTTCCCAAAAAAKAAAATGTTGCCAAGTCCTTCCTCTTTGTCTGAGTTCTTCTAGAATTATCAGTTTGATCAAGCCAAAATGACAAAGGGTGTTTTTTATGCTTAGGGGTTCAGCTCTAATCTTTTTACATACTTTGGTTAGGCTTTTTTGAAGGAAGAAAGGTAAATTCAGGTGGGTCTTCCCTATGAAATGATCTAAAAGTTTGAAATGATATAACATTAGCTTGTCACACCTGCCTTCTGAGGTGATATAGAGTTGAATGCCTTTAAATAGCTCCTGCCATTCATCTTCCAGATGAGAAACTGGCATGCTTTTCTTCCAAGTGATGTCTATGAATTTTTCCTTAAGGTATACCCTAAAATTCAAATTCTTGGTTGTTGTTGTATTAAACCAGCTTTGGCCTGATCTGGGTAAGTTGGTTGCTGTGGCAATGGCGGGTTCATCAACTATCATTTCTACAGAACCCACACTAGCTCTGTTTCCATCATATGATTTAGAAAATGCTTCAGTTGTTATTTGGTGGCAACCATTTTGTAATCTTTCAACATAACTCATGCAGCCTGCGTCTGAGAAACGTTTTTGCACATCTGGATGCGGCTGTAAGAATGACAGGCTATCCAATTCTTTCCTCAGCAATAAACCACTTTGTTTCCTTACCATCTGTGACTCGAACGTCGGAGGTTTTGCAAACAGTTGTCACAGTGATTTCCTGATTGAGCCAAGGTTTTGGCACTGGTGAAAACTCTCGGTGTTGCCAATTCAAAATATGAAACCATACCATATTACCTGTGAAACAATGCGTGTTTTAAAATGAGTGTTGATTTGATGTCGCTGAGTTACTTGTACCTCCTCTATTGGTGATGATGAATGTGAATTCGTTATCTCCAATGCTCTCATTGCTGGAGCATGCAATCACGAGCACAATCACCATAATATCCTATCAAACTTGCACAATGGTATCATCATCATCATTTGTTTCGACCAGTGCCTCATAATAATTATGTGACGTGTGTCGAGCCTGTCTTCTTTTCAATTTTTGAAATCATGGAAGAAAAACACGTGTTTCGCACTTTCACCAGCTAGCCTGTCTGTGGGAGAATACTCCTTAATCGTTGAAACCCACTGCTTTCACCAGCTAACATCAACCTTGCAACATGCGTTAGCTGTTGAAAAGCTTTTCACGAAATTTTATAAAAACAACCTTTATGGATCAACTTGTTTCTAAGGCATGATTTTAAAACCTAAGTTTTGACACTAGAAGAATCTAAAAATAAATAGAGAATCCTACAAATGACCATGCTATCACCTACAAAATGAAACCAAGTGACTGATTCATTTTGGGAGCTAACATTTGGCTCCAACTGGGATGGCTACCTCCCTGTGAGGTCACCAAGAACCTAGTTAGAAGAAAATTTGAAAAATTGTTTTTCTCAGTACCATTGGGCATGGAGTTATTCAAGCAATAAGAACAAAAACAAAACTGAAAAGAATATGTGCAAGTAAAACAGGGCTTTAAGAAAAGCCTTATGAAAAATAGTTTTTTAGAAAACGCCTGTTGAAAGGGCCACCTGCTACTTCTTCGCCTGCAAGATTTTGGAGAACAAAGGTATTGTTCTGCTGAACTGTTGTTATGACAAAAGGACCTACCTAGAGAGCATCAAATTTGTCGTGTTTCCCTTTTTTTTTCCTTGTTGCATCCCATTTTAAGACCAATTCCCCTATTTTGAAAATATTTTCTTTGACTTTCTTGTCAAAAATCTCCTTCATCTTTTCTTGGTGTAATTCTGTCTTTCCCAGAAGCTGCTATCTGTCTTGCTGCAACTCTACAAGATTATGGATCCTTCGAGTTAAATCACTTGGTTCAGAGTCAGTTTCTTGCAAAATCTTTGCAACTGGCAGTGCAAGTTGAACATGAAATATGGCTTCAGTACCATATACCAACTTGAAGGGGAATGTGCCAATTGAATTTTTATGTGTAACCCTCTCAGCCCACAAAGCAAATTTTAGCTTGGAATCTTAGCCTGTGGTATTTTGTTCAAGCAACTTCTTTATAATTCTGACTAAACTCATATTCGATGACTCAGCTAAGCCATTTCCTTGTGGATAGTAAGCAGTAGAATGTACTAGCTGAACTCCCAGCTCTTCACATAATTTTACCAAGTGTTTATCTTTAAATGCAGCAGCGTTATCAGTGACTATTCTCTTAGGGAAACCAAATATGGCGAATATGTTTTCTTGCAGAAACTTAATGATGACAGTGTGATTGGCGTTCCTGGTAGGAATGGCCTCAATCCATTTTGTAAAATAAACGATGGCAACAAGGATCCATCTGCGCTGACTACTAGAAGGCCGGTGAATCTCACCTATGAAGTCTAGACCCCATTGTTGGGAGGGACATGTGACCACAATAAGTCTGAGGGGGAGGGATTTTAGTTGTTGTTTGCCTGCAAACCTTTGGCACTTGTCAAATGTTCTCACAAATTCACACACATCTGAAAATAAAGATGGCCAGTAATAACTAGCTCTTAAGATTTTATGTGTGGTAGTCTTCCAATAGTGATGTCCTCCACATTCACTATTATGGAATTCAGTCATAATCCTAGTTTCTTCCTCTTAGCTTATGCACCTCAATAATAATCCTATTGGTTTTTTCCAGAACTATAAGTTTCCATTGATGCAGAAATTCATGGCTTTGAGCTTTAAAGCCCTCCGTTGTGTTCTTGTCAAATATGAAGGGACTGATAAATTTTACAGAAAATGAATGATGTGGTTGTACCATTTATATTTGGCTAGGTGAACTGAGACCTGCATTTCTTCACTTCCTTTATCCTCTGAAGCCTGAACATTATCTGCATTTACACTTACCAAATTTATCTCAAGCAGTTTACAATTTTCTTCTGCAAGAAGTTTGGAAAGGCCTTGACCTTTCACAAGTTTTGTCAGTTTGATCTCAAGATCAAATTCAATTAACTTTGCTATCCACTTACTCCTTTTTCCATCTATGTCGGGTTGTATAAGCACATCTTTAACTGAACTGGAAGGCACATAAGCTATTACCTTGGCTTGAAGGATGTAAACTCTAAAGGCTTTTAATGACTTGATGAGCGTGTATGCTTGTTTCTCCAATAACTCATACTTCACTTCAGCATCCCTCAAGACTTTACTGAAGAAGACAACTGGCTTCTCCTTATCATCGACATTTCTCTGCAATAGTATTGTTGCAATTGTGTCTTTTGAAGCAAATGAAAAGATATAAAACTCCTTGTCAAAGTCAGGGTTGATTAAAACAAGGGTTGTCGTAATGGCTTCTTTGATAGCATTGAAGGAGTGTTTAGCTTCTTCAATCCATCTTATTTATGAGTTCTTTCTTAACATAGAAGTGATATTATTTGTAAGTTCTACAAAGTTGGCTATAAACCTCTTGATAAAGTTTATAGTTCCGAGGAAAGACTGAATGTCCTTTTTTTTATCTAGGAAGAGACAAGGTTTTAATGGMTTCTACTCTTTTTGGATCAATCTTCACCCCATTAGTTGAAACAATATGTCCAAATAATTTCCCTTCTTTGAGTGCAAAATTAGATTTTTTAGGATTAAGAGAGATGCCATACCTTCGACATTTTAGGAATGTCTTTCTCAAGTGYTGCAAATGATGTTCATGGCTGCTTGAAAAAATAGTAATGTCTTCAAGATATATCAAGACGAATTTGTCTTTCTCCCCAACGAAAGCAATGTCCATTGCCCTCTGGAATGTCGCTCCCGCATTCATCAATCCGAACGGCATATTTTCGTACATAAGCGTACCCCATGGAGTGGTAAAAGTAGTCTTTTCTCTTTCATCCGAATGGACAACGATCTAGTTGTATCCGGAAAACCCATCAATAAAAGACATCACCTTTGATCCTGACACCTTCTGTAAAAGATGTTCCATCTTGGGCAACGAGTAGTTGTCCTTCCTAGAGCACTTATTCAAATTTCTGAAATCGACATAGAGTCTGATCTCTCCATTCTTCTTTCTGAAAGGTACGAGATTAGCAATCCAATCTGAGTACCTAAGAGGTATAATAATGCGGGCATCAAAAAGATTCTTTATCTCCTTTTCCATGGTAGGAAATAACATAGGACTGAAAGATCTGAGTTTCTGCCTAAATGGTTTTGTATCTCTTTTCAAGGGAATCTTGTGTTGAATTACTTCAATGTCGAAAGTCTTCAAGTCATCATATTGCCAAGCAAAGATGTCAGTAAACTCCTTTAACAGTTCACCGCAATCAGCCTTTTGTTTTTCAATCAAATGTGAAGCTCAGTTGACATATTTAGGATCCTATTCACTGGCTACATTATACTGAAAAACTTCTGAGTCTTCTTCCCTCTTTTCCAATTTGACAACCACATCATTATTATCAAAAAAAAATTCTAAAGGGACCAAACCTTTAGGGATTCTATTGGTGGACAGTTGTACTATTTCATGTGCTGCAATTTTGCTTCTGAACTTTGGCTTCTCAGCTTCCTCATCATGTTCATTTTCCAAATCAATTTCCAAATCTGCAAACTCATCTATTACTGCAAGAAATCTAGTGAGTTATGCATCATCCTCGAAAACCTTCCAGAATTTTACATTGTCAGGGAGGGATGGCCTATACTTAACTTGAATTTTGTAATTCAATTTATGAGGTAGAGGAGGTATAAAAGCACAGGCTGACATAGCTAATGAATTATCCAATTCATTCATTTCTCTAGGTACATATGAAATTTTGAAATCTGTAAAAGTATGGATTGCCCTCAAAACATCATCCCTATAGGCTTTCATCCTAACATGTTTGGCCTAAAAAAACTTGTTCACTTGCTGAATGATTAGATCTACATCTTCGTATACATGTAATCTCTAAATCTTCATCTCTTTGGTTTCATTTAATCCCAGGAGCAGTGCCTCATATTCTGCAATGTTGTTAGTCAGTTTAAAATCAAGCTTAAAGGACAAATGAGAAGTTTTCTTTGAAGGAGAAATCAATACCACCCCTGCTCTTGTTGATTCTTTAGTACAAGCACCATCGAAGAACATGGTCCAAATATCATCTTCTGCTACTTCTGTGGACTAAATTGTGGGTTTCCTAAGCAGCAATGCATCTGGTAATGAATCATCAATTTGTAAAATACAAGATCCCATACCTGTGTCGACTAAATAGATAGGATGGTTGGTTGGATTTTGTTCGTCACTAATTACATATGCCAGCTGTGATTCCCTGTATAACCTTCTGTCTACTCCTCCAAAAACAGAGATTGTATCATATGAGAGATCCATTTGAAGAGTTCCACCTAGCCTCTTCATCCATGATCTTGATAACAAACATCCAAATTTTGGTGGGATGTCTGCCACTACAATATCCATAACCATAGTTTTCATAGATGCTTGGGTCAATGTTATAGCTAAGTCCTTGATCATTCCAAGACATTTGACTTTCTGAGATTCAAAAGAGAAAAGATCATGGTAAGACTTAGTAATCTCTAACCCAAGCTCGTCCATGACCGCCTTTGGCATTAAGTTGTGAGAAGCACCGGAGTCCAACAAGCAGTTATGTAGTGTTTTGTCATGAATGTTTAGATATATGTAAAAAGGTGGACAACTTTCATCTCTATCTTCTATCATTTGGCCCAGAGTAATGGTTGGCTTTTCATCATATATATTAAGAATATTAGCATAAGGGGATATGGATTTGGGGTCGAGCATTTTGAGGATATTTTTCTTGAATGTTTCATTTTTCATTAACTCAACCAAAGGGATGGGGATTTTAATTTTCTGTATTTCAGCCTCAAAATTGAAAGAATATGAGATTTTATCAGAAACCTTTACCTCATTTGAAGGGGCTCTCTGAATTCTTTGTTGATCAGCAGGGATCTAACTTTTATGAATTTGTTGTTTGACAGGGGAAACAGTCTTCTTGGGAGGAGTTGGTGTGTTTACCTTTGAAGGATCTGTTTGTTGATTCTCTGATGTCTGATCTTTTTGCTTAATAGGGGATGTGCTCTTTTTGGGAGAGGCTGGTGCATTATGTTGGGCAGTATTAGACTTAGATCTGAGATTATATCTGTTCTTCTCTTCCGTTGAAAAAATGCCATCATCAGCAGAATTTTCCTCTATCTGTTCAGTCATCAATGCCTCTTCATAGTCATGTTGTGTCAGAAAAGATTTCCCTATCTCCTCTCCAACACAGTGAATATTATCCTCTCCATCTTCTTGATAATCACCTTCATCTTCGTCCATTACGACATTTTGAAGAGGATCCTTTATTCTATGATCCTCAAAATAATTCCTTTCTCTTTGCAAAATCTGCATTGGCTGATTATTTCTTCTGAAATTGTTGGGATTTTGATTTGATTTTTTATTTGCATAATCATAAGTAGTCACTCCCTTGACAGACTGCTTATTTTCAATTTTGAGCTTAGATATCTCAGAGGTTAGAGACTCTAACATCTTAGCCATTTTATCTAACTTTGGGTCAGCACTTGATGAAGAAGAAGCTTCATTTCTCGGCCTTCTCCTATTAGAGTTTCCCTTTATCTTTTGAGCAGCCAAAATATTTGATTCCACTTCAAGGGAAGAATCTTGCATCAGGGGTAGTGTCGGTGATCTCCTTTCTCTCAACAACAAACATAATTCTGCGTCAAATGAATTTGAATATGTGATTTTGGCAGAGGCATCTGAAGGTTTTATCTCAGCTGGTATTTTACTGTACATTCTGTTAAACCTCTTAGTGAAATCAGAGACTAGCTCACCATTTTCTTTCCTTAGATTTCCAAACTTGGTAATATAGTACAGAAAATCTCTTCTATCACCCCAATGTTTTAAGAAGGTGTCATCTAATTGCTCGATGCCAACTATGGAACCAACAAGGAGTTCTTTGAACCATTTCCTAGCATGGCCATCTAAGCTTTGGACAAAAACTCGGGTCCAAACATCGTCCTCCTCAATATTAAGGTTTTCAGCATAACTATAGAAGGCCTCAATATGTTCTTCAGCAGTCAAATCGCCCTCACCTGTGAATTTGGGCATATACTTCTGATAGTCTCCCGTTGGCATAGTTGATACTGGGTTTGGCAATATCAGTGGCGCATACGTAGTAGCTAGGATTTGTTGCATCTTGGTTAAAGGAGGTGGTGCAACCACAATGATCAGGGGTGAGAGAGGTGATAGTTTTTTCTTTGATTCCTCAACACTAGGGGAATGTAAAGGAGGTGAATTCTCTAATGGGAAAGAGGTCTGATATGAGGCCCTGTAAAAATTTGCAAGTTGTTCAACTAAGTTTTCTTCACCTTTAGCTGACAACTCTTGAAGAAGATTTTCTACAGCAATGAGGCTAGTGTAAATGTTTAAATGATCTTCTTTCTGCTGTGAATGAAAAGACTCAAGAGAGGAAGAACTATGATTTCTTTCTAAGGTCTTAGATTCTTTTTCAACCAATTTTGAATCTATCAATTCATCATCACTAATATTTTCCTATTGATAAGAAAGACTTGATTCTTGTACAGTAGTTATAGTTGCTTTTTCATCAGCACTCTTGGAAAACAATTCAAATTTTTTTGTAGTAGATTTTCCAGAACTAAAGAGAGGATTACCTTCTATGTCTGATTTTGAAGTTTGACCCTGAAATGTTTTTCCTCTTATGAGAATTAGTTCTGGATTGGGCACTCGTGTGACAGGTGATTCTTATGGATTTGCCCTAGTATTGATCCTCTTAGGAACCAGGACGAACTTGTGGAGTCGCCAGATAGATAGTTACAACCAATAAAATGTCTAATCTTTGTCTATCATCAAAGATCATCTCTGTGTTGTATCCCAGGAAAGCAGAGCTTAAATTTCGTTTCCCCGGTAATGATGCCAATTTGTTATCTCTCTAAGAAACACTTTGGGGTTGTAGGCCAAAGATGCTTGGTAACTTAAGAATATGGTAGATTTGTATGCTTGGAACAATAGGATAACTCAATAGCTAATGAAAGTAACCACTCATCATGTATTTGAATAAAACAGTGCTTTTAGAGAACAATAATCAGACAACAGAGTTGAAAAAGGGGATGAAGAATACTAGTCCAGATAACCAAATACAACCATGTGCAGGGTCATACAAGACAGTAAGAAATTATTTAATCCAAGTTTATGAGCTTAATAAGAAGATGACAGTTCTTAAAAGCTAAACTAAACTGGAATAAAGTGTAGAATCATGAAATTTATGAAAGAACTTGATATTGAAAACAAAATAGGACTGTGATTCTATTATCAGAATAAGAAGTCAAGTACAATAGCTAGAAAATGTCTCTCAGATTGAACCCTTATCTCTTAGAAAAGATAGGCATTTATAGCCTTTTACAATTGGTTTTTTAGATACTGAAAACTTGGATCTGTATCTAAATATAGAAAATAAAACTAACTAAATACAATTGATAAGAAAAGACTAGTTCCTAGAACTTGAACTGTCTTCTATGTTGATGTTGACATCTGTACTTCATCACCTTTAGGACTCTGTTGTGTCGTGGAAGGGTAAAGGCACATGTCTTCTCTAGATGGACTCATTTAATAACCATAACCAAAACTTTAGTTGACCAATTTAACATTTGGTCTCAAAATCTCCATGAATCTCTGATGTTGTAACAACCCTTGATTATTAAGAATAATTAATTTAATAATATAATCCTAAAAGATTAGCTAAACTATAGTTATGTATTAAAATAACATTTCTAATTGATTATTATTAAAATAGTTGTTCATGATGGTTAATGATTAATTTAATTATTAA
>SNQJ01S0038695.1:88001-98376 GCA_010110895.2 Picea sitchensis
GTTTTCTTGCTATGGGCAGAGAGCTGAGAGGGGCTGTGAGATTGGTGTGCTCAGATTGAGGCACAGGATTTTCTGGTTGTGACATATTGATCAGGCAGGCACCGAGTTGCTAGAGGTTTTGGGCTCGGAGGGCCAGGATATCCATAGATATCCTGGAGCTAGGTCGTTTTCCTAGTTGGCAAGGTGGACAATAGTTTTGGGCATTTTTTCTGTGTTTGCAACAGTACTGGGCTGTGTAGCAGGTAGCAGGAGAGCAGCAGCAGCAAGGCAACTGGCAATGGAAATTAGCATCAGAACCAGGTACCCTGTTGAATTATGCATTTATTTATTCTGCTATGAATTCGTTAATATTTGATGAATCTAAATTGTTGAAGTCGCTGGTATGAATATCAATATTATGCTGAATAGGTATTGTCTTAGTTAAGAAGAAAATTGCTTATGAGGATAAGGATGTTTAGATATATATATGGGCATCACAGATGCTGAGTGTTTCTTGATTAGGTGGTTAATCCTTCGATGCTCTCAAACCCTTTTTAAATACTTCAAAATTTCCTCGCTCCAGCTTAGCTTTCCAAAAGTTTCTTTCTGTACTTTCACCAGCTAATTCACCTTACGATCTGTTGGTCAGCTAGTAAAAGTTCTGCTTTTCACCAGCTAATTGGTTGTAAATTTACCCTTTGCGCTGGTGAAAGTTTTGTCTTTGGCCAAAAAGGAACCTTTCATCTCCAAAACTGTTGTTTTACCAAAAACTTAGTGTGTCTTTGATTTATCTCCCTGCATATTCACAACAACCTGGGCCAGTACCTGAAGATCTAGATGTGACTTACTTTTCTGCTTCAATTTCTTAATTTTCCTCTTAAGGCGTTTTGCTAACCACCACAAACTGTTATAGTCCTTGGTGATTTTCTTCTTTCTCTTTTTGTCTTTGACACTCTCATGAGACAACTTCTCAAATGATGCATTTGTCTTTGCAAAATTGTCAGAGAGGGATTTGTATCTTGCCTTGATTACTCTTTCCAAAACCTCCTGTTGTGCAATCACCTCTTTCAGTTCCTTAATTTTTTGTGATTTCTTTGAATTTTTACTCTTTGATGTTTCACCTTCATCAATGGGAGTAAAAGTCTCATAGTCTTATGCAATTTCCATGGAGTGTTCAGGGCTTTTAATGGCTGGACTTTCATCTTCTTGCTCTGGCTCTGTTTCCGAGTCTGTGTATGGCAAATTGAGAATATTTGTCTTTTTTACTATAGCCTGCTCTGAATTGGTTTCAAAATCTAAGTTTTTCTTTGCTCTTTTAAACTTTATGTTGGAAATCATGTCCTCTGGTGGTCCTGGAAGAGCTCTCCTCCTCCTTGAGCTGCTCTGAGGAGTTAACTGCTTTTTTCCAGTTTTCTTCTGCTCACTCATGGGTTGAGTTTGAGTCTCAAAGCCTTCCCAAAAAAGAAAATGTTGCCAAGTCCTTCCTCTTTGTCTGAGTTCTTCTAGAATTATCAGTTTGATCAAGCCAAAATGACAAAGGGTGTTTTTTATGCTTAGGGGTTCAGCTCTAATCTTTTTACATACTTTGGTTAGGATTTTGTGAAGGAAGAAAGGTAAATTCAAGAAGGTCTTCCCTGTGAAATGATCTAAAAGTTTGAAATGATATAACATTAGCTTGTCATACCTGCCTTTTGAGGTGATATAGAGTTGAATGCCTTTAAACAGGTCCTGCCATTCATCTTCCAGATGAGAAACTGACATACTTTTCTTCCAGGTGATGTCTCTGAATTCTGCCTTAAAGTATACCATAAAATTCAAATTCTTGGTTGTTGTTGTCTTAAACTAGCTTTGGCCTGATCTGAGTAAGCTGGTTGTTGTGGCAATGGAGGGTTCATCGACTATCATTTCTACAGAACCCACACTAACTCTGTTTCCATCATATGATTTAGCAAATGCTTCAGTTGTTATTTGGTGGCAACCATTTTGTAACCTTTCAACATAACTCATGCAGCCTGCGTCTGAGAAACGTTTTTGCACATCTCGATGCAACTGTAAGAATGACAGGCTATCCAATTCTTTCCTCAGCAATAAACCACTTTGTTTCCTTGCCATCTGTGACTCGAACCTCGGATGTTTTGCAGACAATTGTCACGGTGATTTCCTGATTGAGCCAAGATTTTGGCACTGGTGAAAATTCTCGATGTTGCCAATTCAAAATATGAAACCATACCATATTACCTGTGAAGCAGTGTGTGTTTTAAAATGAGTGTTGATTTGATTTCACTGAGTGACTTGTACCTCCTCTATCGGTGATGATGAATGTGATTTCGTTATCTCCAATGCTCTCATTGTTGGAGCATGCAATCACGAGCACAATCCGCCATACTATCCGATCAAACGTGCACAACGGTATCATCATCATCATTCGCTTCGACCAGCGCCTCATAATAATTATGTGACGTGTGTCGAGCGTGTCTTCTTTTCAATTTCTGAAATCATGGAAGAAAAACACGTGTTTCGCGCTTTCACCAGCTAGCATGTCTGCGGGAGAATACTCCTTAACTATTGAAACCCGCTGCTTTCACCAGCTAACATCAACCTTGCAACATGCGTTAGCTGTTGAAAAGCTTTTCAAGAAATTTTATAAAAACAACCTTTATGGATCAACTTATTTCTAAGGCATGAATTTAAAACCTAAGTTTTGACACTAGAAGAATCTAAAAATAAATAGAGAATCCTACAAATAACCATGCTATCACCTACAAAATGAAACCAAGTGACTGATTCATTTTGGGAGCTAACAAGACCGAAGTACATTTGAAATCAAGCATTACATTATTCGTGATAAAGTTCAGAAAGGAGAAAGCGGTTCTCCAATACATATCTCCACAGATGAGTAGATAAGCAGACATTTTGGTAAAGCTTCTATCCAAGATGAAATAGTATGCGTACTCAAGTTGGAGCTCGTGGAGATGACTTTCTTATTGAAAAAGGAAGAGATGACTCCCATGTTGGGAGGGAGCACTAATATGTATTGATTCATGGACAATCATTTTTCAGTTCGAAAAATGGTCCAAGATGAGCAGTTTCCTTTCCAGTTCGGAAAGTGGATTGAGATTTCTGACGGACAGTGATTTCTCATTGTGGTTAACATGGGAAATGGTACAGATTATTGATGTATCATAGACAACAACTTCCCATTGTGGTTAACATGGGGAGTGGTCTAGGGCAGTCTCTCTTCTTGAGGGTTACTCAAGAAGACTGGACTGCCTCGCTGGATAGCGATTTCTCATTGTGGTTAACATGAGGAATGGTCTGTTTTGGAGGCTGATACAAGACGGTCCTTTCCTCTTGTGGTTAACAGAAGAAATGGTATGGACAGTCATTCCTTAGGGTGTATTCATTCTCTCCAGGTTGCACTTTGTTTAATGCCGGAGGAATGGCCTAGGGTGGGGAATGGTCCAGGCTCAGCAATCAGGGACAGACATTCCTTAGGGAAGATTCATTCTCTCCAGGTTACACTTTGTTTAGTGTCGGAGGAATGGTCCAGGCTCAGAAATCAGAACAATCATTCTTCCTTGTTTGAGAAGAATAAGGAAGATAGTCCATCATTGATGTTCTACTATGAGGGAAGTTATTCTTTCAGATCTCACAGATGTGAGTGAAAGATTGGCCTAGATGATTCAGTTTATATCATAACATTGTTTCTGTGCAGGTTGATATCAGATTATTGTGATGAAGACCATATGACAATAGATGTATACTGTTGTGGTGGATGTGTTCCACTGTTTGTGGCTATACGTCACTGATCAAGTACCTATGTGCTACTTGGTGTGGTAGTGTACCACTGGATTGTAGTTGTGTACTACTATGGATAGACATAGTTGTGTTCTATTGAATGATATTGTTCCGATTCCCTTGAAGACTATTAGCAGTATTGAAAATGATTATTAGCTAGATGGATGATTAGTGGACAGAGATTTCCCAGACAAAAAATGGTTCAGGACATATGTCCAAATTAGAAGAATGTCTCTCGTGTCACTCTGTGGTGTGAGTGACTTATCCAGCATCATGTCTAATTACTCAGATAGAGTATGGTTTCGAGAGATGATGTAGTTGATGACACTGATGGTGATGATGGTGCTCATGATCTAGTCATGAGAAAGTCTATATGACTATGTTGATGCTACCAGGTGAATGGTATGTTTGTGCTCAAGACCATTACCTGTAATACCTCCCTATCTAGGAGGGAGTGTTAATATTATGGTAGCTGCGGGAGGTATTTACCTCCACGTGTAAACTTGAGGAGAATAGAATATTCTGGGAAGCAAGAATAAACTCTAATGAGTTGGCTAATAACCCTAGAAGACAATTCATCTCAAGAGGATAATTGGTATTAGGTTATTAGCCTACAAGAGAAGAAGTCGGCCAGAGGAAATAATATATACCGAGTAAATAGGTACCCAGAATGAGAAGTTGTCCCAGGCAGTTAGCCAAAATTAGTATAAATACAAGAGGCCAGTCTTCATTCTGGCAGGCATTCTTAGAATTGCAGAGCAACACTTGTGCGCACTGCAGTTGCCCAGTTTCTGCACAGGTTTGGACAAGTGTTGTCGTTGTAGATACTGCAGCTAGAAGTTACGCTTGGACTATCTCTTGGTTAGGGTTTGGACTATCTGGTCAACTACTGTTGGTGCGCTATCCTTGGAGAAAGATGTGCTACCCTTTGTTTGGCTATCTAGCCTATGGTTTTCTTCCAGAGTGATTCTCTGTCAAGGTTAAGGTGCTCGAAGGGTGGCTTCGGCCTATGGTTGGGTGACAATAGTGATATTATCAATGGTAAAACTAGCACATCCATTATATTCTAACAGTAAGCTATGGGTCAAGGTGGAAATTGAGGTTTGAGCCTAGCAAATGTTATCTAAAATGGTAATATATTGGGCAAGGGAGTTAGGCATTTTCCTAGGAGGATGACGCTCTCTGAATGGGTTATGTTTGACACTTTATTAATCTTGCACAAACCTACAAACCACCCCCTGGAATTCACCAATGTCAAAGTAGTTGACACGCTAACCTAAAACAAATTCAGCCCATAATTTTCTAAGGAAATGCAATGGCACTTCCATATTATTGCAGGGAGGTTTGTCAAAAACCATAAACCACCTATTCGTCCAGTTGTTATGTGCACCAATTTGTGAAAATACACTTATTTTTCATAGGAGGGTGTAAACTAGTTTTGGGGTCAATAAACAAGGTCATGAGCTCTTATTTTCAAATTTGTAAATCTCTCACCTAGTTTCTATCTAAACCCATCCTATAATATTCAAACATCTTAGCCATGTAATTGGAAATATTATATAACTAGCCTTAGGCATTAGCAATGGAAGATGTAATGATCTCCAATGATGTAGTGACTGAAAGGTGTGAGGAATCTCTAATATTTCTAAAATCTCCTATTAGGTTTCTCAATGACTCAAGGAGATTGTTAATTTCAGTATTTGTATTTGGTGGTTGGGGGTTAGGGTTGGGTCTTTGTTCATTGAGTGATGTTGGGCTCATATTTTTTTGAGGTGTAAGCTCCATGGAAATTTGATTTATATGCTATATTTCAATAGGAATAAAACACATTTTTATTTATTTTTATAATTTGAGATTTTATGAAATACAAAAGAAAAAGGTTGAGTGAACCTACCTCAAACCAATGTACGAAAATGTGAATAGTGGGGTCCCCTTTGGAGTCAAAAACTCCTCCAAAGGCTCCTCAAATTGCTCCCTCAAATGCTCCAAATGTGGCATGTGGTTTGTTTTATAAAACAAGCCACGACCCTTTTTTGACAATCTATAGAGGAACATGCATGCACTCATGAATTCACACACATTTTTAGCTTGTGCACGTTCTTAAAAGAGCACAATAATTATTAAAACTATGACTTGACATGCTAGATGGCAACTTGCGTGGCGGTTCGAAGGGTGTGAAAACTATAGAAAAAGAAACATGCATGCATTCCTATGTGAGCACGTCCTATGTGTAGATTTTAACCTTATACAATTATTTACTACAAATAGATTTTCAATAAAAGAACATAAAATATACAATGGCAAATATACACATTCCACAGAGATTTTTCCCCTGGAAACCCGAACTGGGAAAACCAACATCTCCTATATTCATTCACACATACATTGTTTACAATACAATATACATATAGGAGCCAACGACATCCAAAAATTTAATCCAATGACCTGGATTAGTCAACAACTCTAATTCCTTAACTGGAAATATAAAACCATCAGCGAAAAACCATGTATTGAAAAATTGCCAAAAAATGGGCACAAAAACCAAGGAAAAAAATTCGGGGGCGTTGCCCCCGAGCCCCCGTTCAGGTGGGATCCACCCCCCTATGCGCCTGGCACATATCCAACAACTAGAAGCTAAGGTTAAGTAAACCAATATGGCTTGGGAGACTTGCAATATTGAATCATGTAAACACATATTAGACCTTTGTGACTAGGAATTGGAGCCCCATGCTCCTATTTTGTGTTTGAAGATGAAATATATGGAACTGGAGGCCTCTATTAATGCCCTCTGGAACCTCAAGGTTAAAACATGGAAGCTATTTTGGACGTAAAAAGTGTTTGAGTTTGAAAATTTACAATTGCCATAAATATGCCTTCTAAAGATGTGCTTCACTAAGTGGCACTGCAAGAGATATGGAGCATTGCAAGAGATATGGATGCAACTTAAGAGGTTGAATTCAATGTCACTATGGGGCTTGGGCCTAATTTCTTTTTAGTTTATTTATGTTTTGCAAGTTTGAATTTATGCTTAGATAATTTGTGAAAATTATAACTTGCAAGTTTTGGAGCAAGTTGCATATTGTTTATACTTGCACATTTTGTCTATTAAGACTATAGTTTCATTCTTTTTGAACAACAAAGAAAAAATGTTTAATGTTTTCTATGGACTCTTATAAAGTTATGGATTTGAACTAGTGACTTTTTAAGAAGAAACACATGTTCTTAACCATTAAAACCACTCAAATTGTATGTTCTTATTGTAATTATATTTTAACCTCATTTTAAACATATAACTTTTTTTTATTAAATCAAAAGTTAAAATAAATCTATATAGATAAAAATAAAAAAATAAAAATACAATTAATCATAATCAAATAATAGATTCTTGCAAACAAAAATTAAAAAATAAAAGAGTGCAAGTAATCATAATCATTAATTCTTAAGATTCTTGCTTTGGTTTATGAAAAGCTTTGCTTTAATGCAACAGAGTTGAAGGCATTATGTTTGAATCATCGCAACCGTTTTCGTTTGAATATAATTTCTTTGAACTCTTAAAAAGACAATGTATTGTCTTGATGTCATGAGCGCCTATTTATCTTGAAATATATAATAAATCGCCATAAATATTACAAAACCTTATAATTAAAATCTTGACCAAGTCGGAATAGAAGTAACTTTAGAAATCAAAATTAAAATTGGAGTAATGCATAGTAACTACAAGGTCTCACATAAGTGAGACTAGGCTCATACAATCTATATTCAATTTAATAAATTGCCTATAAATATATAGGCTAGGATAATCCCTAACAACCTAAATTGGTAAATCACTCAAATACTAATCTAACAATCAATTTTAACCATAATATTTAGCCATTATTCTCCAACCATCAAGACTGGGAGAACTTGTTTTTCGTGCCTACATACCGATTGAATGGATATCCCTAACATTTGAACTCATATCTTCCGACTTGAATTCTCCCTCCACTCCTCGACTCTGTGTTCGGCAACCGGAATCTCTTTTAGCTTCACTTCCCCATATATGATCTCGCCTCTTTCAGCTCTGCTACTTCACTTTCTCATACATGAAAGCCTCTTTCAGCTCTCCTACTACCTCACTCATGCTGGGCCTCGAAGATGATGTCTCCTCAATACATCTAAGGGCTAGTTTGGCAACAATAGTAATTGATTTCATGTCATAGTTCCCATCCATCTTCTTGTCTATGATTTCCACTATTTTGACAGGGTTTTCTTTGATCCCCACATAGTTTCTCACCTGTAAATAGATGATTATTAGTAGTTACACGCTTGAAAATCATGAATATTAATTTGGATGATAAATTACAAATAAATTCTTACCCATTCTGGAAGAGACTTTTCCTCTTCAGGTAGAGTCCTATCGATGGGTTTTCTCCCACATATGATTTCTAACAAAACCACTCCAAAACTATATACATCACTCTTTTGAGTCAACACACCACTCATAACATACCTATAAAAACATGTCCAAAAATGAATGAAATTGCCACTACTCTCGGGCATCAAAAGAATATTCCAAAGAGAATGCAAGTCATTTACTCTGGATCCGCGTATCCGTAAGTTCCTGCCACTAGAGTGTCAATAGGAGCCTTCCTATCCATTGTCATCATTGAGAGACCGAAATCGCCCAGTTTTCCATTCAAATCGCTGTCGAGAATGATGTTGGTGGTCTTCACATCCCTGTGAATTATCATTGGAGTGCAACAAACGTGCAGGTATCGCAGTCCTTCAAACAGAAATGGGAGATATGGTTAGCAACGATTTCTCTTATTTAATTGTAATCAACTACATAAAATGAAACAGAGTTTACACTACAAAATGTAGAGTGAAAAAATTATTTAAATTACCCTCAGCCGCATCGATTGCAATTTTGAGCCTGCTTTTCCAATTTGCGTTCTACCTGGAAAACAAATTTATAATTAAATATATATTTTTTCTCCTCCATCAACGCAACCAAACAATATTCTTCGCAAGTATATTTACCATAAACACGGTGGCTTAAAGACCCTTGGGGCATGTAATCGTAAATAAGCATATGCTTTCCGGATTCCTGACAGTACCCCAGCAAAGTCACCAAGTTCTTATGATGGACTCTAGAAAGAAGATCGATCTGTTAAGAAAGTGAATCTGTAAACATCAATTTTACTATGCTCACATATTTTTTCTTCTTAATAAAGAGTGCGGCCAAATGATTCAGAAATCGGATCATATTATATGCTTTAAGAATCTCAGAATTACCTCAGTGAGGAACCACTGAAATTCTGGTATCTCTTTTACTGCTATCTCTTTGCCGTCCGGCAGTTTACCAAAGAACACCTCTCCAAAGGTACTTTCCCCAAGTTTCTGACTAAAGTTTTGTGTGGCTTCCATGATCTCTTCCAGAGAAAAAGCCATCAAGTATTCTGCAATCCATGTACATTTACGAGGTATGAAAGCCCCGTCTGACATAGTTTCATATGGGAGATTCCCAATATATTCCATATTAGAATTTTATTAAAATTCAAGTTCCTGACCTTCGTTGAGCCGCTGTCTTTCCCTGAATTTAAGTTCCTGACCTTTACTGAGGGGCCGTTTTGCCATGAATTTCTTCCAATATACAGTAATACCCACCATCAAAGCTAAAGCAATTATTAAGCCCGCCCTATAGATATTCCGACAATAACACTCTCTTTGATTTTTCTTGAATTATTTCTGGTTTATTGAATACAATGCTCGCCCTTATACATACAAAGATAACGATTCCCAAAGTATCTGCAACACACCAAATGAAGAGATTTTCAATGAACTCGTGAACCTCCTACAGTAAGATTTTATAAACGTTCAACCGTTTAGGTATCACTGTTGTCTGCGGCATTCTTTGCTTTGCTTTGCTTTGCTTTGCTGGTAAAGAAAATATAAAAGAAAAATCACAACTTCAACATATGACAATGGGAATTTGTAGTGAATAAAAAGAAATAAATATAAGATGTTATATTACCCGAGATTCAATGAAAGCTTGTGGAGAAGCCGAGCAGGAATTAAACAGCTGAAATTATTGTTCTGTATAAACCTGTGATAATGGTAAAAAGGAACGTTTTATGATATTAGTTATTAAAATTCCTTTTAGAGGAGTTGGAAAACGAAGCAAGATATGAACATACAACTCTTTAAGGTTTTTGAGTCCAGATAGACTACCACTCAAGTTGTTGTTTTGTAATGTCTCAACAACAAGCAAATCAAATGGCAGCAGTTTTCTTTGTGTTGAAATTAGGGCAGCGGTAAGAGCCATTTTCCGGAATGATGGCATAAGACCCTCGTTGAGATCTAGGGTTCTCAGTGCAATCCTGGGGTTTTTGGTTTGGAACCAAGTTGTTTGAGCCATGGCAAAAGACCCTAGTGAGGAGCCAAAGTATATTATTGGGGTTCTTGGTGAAGGACCAAGCAGTGAGTCCCTAGATGTGTTATAGGGCCCCTGGATGTGTTCCAGGGAATCCTTGCTCGGTGCTTGGATTGATCCTTGGATGTGTTCCTTGGTGGTTGATGATGTAAGTCCCTAGATGTGTTCTAGGGCCCCTGGATGTGT
>SNQJ01S0038695.1:100506-116221 GCA_010110895.2 Picea sitchensis
TTTGTGGTCATCCCGAAACCACCAGATTGGTTTGTGGTTTTCCTGAAACCACCAGATGAGTTTGTGGTCAACCTTAAACCACCAATTTAGTAGAAGACATCAACTTCTGCTATTTTCTTTTCAGAGTTCAGAGAGCATCTTCAGCCAGGCTTTTGAATATTCGCTTGACACATGTGATTGTCAAGTAGTGGCAGTTTTTTAGGCAAGAACGAACTTATGATTAAGGGGGGATGTTAAAACACTAGTCATAAGTTAGTTGGTTAGTTAAGTTAACCTAACTGTTATACAGTTACATGACAGTTATGGTCTTTTGTATTATAAATGTACATCTGTGTACATGATTATTTACAGAAGCGTTGATGAATAGAGTATGCCTTTTCTACCTTTGTTTATTTATCTCTGTTCATCATGATTTATTGATTGCTTCATTTATTTACATTATGTTTCTGCTCTTTTCTTCATTTTGAATCTAACAAATCCTTGGTCTTGTACCTTGGTGGATGAAAGACCCTAGATGTGTTCTAGGGCCCCAAATGTGTTCTGGGGTATCCTGGTCTTGGACCAAGTAGTTCTTGGTTGTGTGCCAAGATGTGATGATTTATGATCTTCGTCTTCTCTCCCGGGATGGTCCATGAGACCTAGGAGCAGCTAGAAGATGGACATGACCACATCACTGGTTTCTCCTCTTATGCAGGGATGATAAAAGCTTATAAGTTATCATGAAACATATGTGAACAATTTGCCTTTGGAGAAAACCCCCTTGACTTTGTATTGCAGCCTCCCCTTGCTTGATTCTCTTTCTCCATCTTACTTGATGTTGTGTTGTTCTTCTATAAGTCACTTTGACTTATTTGACTTTGTGATTAATATTTTAAGTAATTAAAATATTAATTTTTATTTGTTTTATTTTTTAAGTTTTAATTAAACCTAATTTCTAACCCTTCCCAAAACTATAAATAAAGACCTACCCCTCTCTCATTATTACATTCACTTGCTCTCCTCTTCTAAGTCTGATTTTCTGGGGCTATCTCAGATTGACTTTTGTGTTGGGTGTACGGCCTTCTTGGTGGACTATCTATTTCTTGTTTGAGGTGCTGCCTCCCTAGTTTCTTCTAGCGGGTGGTTATTTTTGGTCTTCCTACTGCTGGGTATTGGAGCCACGGACCTCCCTCGCTGGGTATTGGAGCCACGGACCTCCCTCCTGCTGTGTGTAAGAGCCGCGGACCTTCCCCTTGCTTCTGTAGGTGTCGCGGCCTTCTTTAGGCCCCCTTTCTTGCTGCCACTGTGTGTAGTAAGGATGCCGCTTCTTCCTAGGCAGCCCTTTGGCTCCTCCCCTCATCTCTCCAGGCTGCCTCTGAGTTCTTCTCTGCTGCTGTGGGTGTTTCTCCTTGGCTGCCACCTGTGTAACCCTCCTACTGCTGTTTATTAAATTCTGTCTTGAGGGTTTTGCACTGCAGTTCATTTTGGAAAGTTTTGGTTGAGCTTTCTTGTGGTCTTTGGGGTTTCCTATATCAGTTTTTCTCTTGCTGATTTTTCATTGAGTTCTTCTCGGTAAAACTGTCCACTTAAAAATCATGATGAGATCAAACCCTTGAGGGTTTGATCCATGACCTTCATAGCTTGTCTGAGCATAAAGAAAAAAGATTGCCATACATCAGGTATTTTTATCATTTGTTTTGTTAAGGTAAAGTTCAGATCTAGTTGTTCTCTTGTTTACTTATGTTTCTAGTTTAATTTAATATTCAGAAATGTTATTTTTTATCCTAGTAAAAATCTGTTCCATATTCAGTTTTGTATTTTCAGTATTTCATCTACTTCAGATTTCTATTTTAAAGTGCTGATCTGAGTTCATTTTTGAAAAGATATCTCTGTTTTTATTTTCCCTAAAAAAAAATATCTAACACTTTGAAATGACCATCAAACTGGATTAAGAATAAGAAACCTTTGTAAGAAACACTTACAATCTCTCCAACATGCTTAAACTGGAGAAATCTGGCAAGGGTTCGACCAAATGATTATTGGCAAGCGACCTGCTAATTTCACCAATAATGGATGAATGCCACTACCGATATAATATTCAAAGACTAATTATGTTTCCTTCATAAGCCTCACCATCGAATTCTATTTTACATAATCGCAGGCGAGAGGAAGAATTATGAACCGCCAATACTTTTAACACAATATTAAAATTGTTGGTCGACATTTCAAGTATAGCCTATATCTAATTTCGAAGGTTGAGATTTCGTGTGTCACAAAAAAAAATGAGGACAAGTAGACGTATTGCAAACGCCATGCGTACTTGTTGTATTCTTCAACTTTTCACTGTGATGATTTCAGAATGTAACGCTTACATAGGGGATACACATAAAATTAGAATTCTACTTACAAGTTAACTAATGCAGTCAACTGTCCAATATCCTGTAAGATTCCCTGCAGATCCTGTAATATTCCCTGCAGACAAATTTCTGGGAACAGAGGATTATGGCAAGTATAAACAAACCATGGGAACAGAGAAAATAAACCATGTATAAATAAACATGTTTGGTGGATCAACGAATAGCGAAGTTCACATATAGCTGTAACCCTCCAGTGTTTGGTATTTCGTGTATTTTTGTCTGCATACCGCTGAAGCTGTAACCATTCCGCTGCTCTGTTGACTTTCAATCTAGTATCAGAGCCGAGGGTGACAATTGCTGAGGATCCGCGGAGCCAGAGAGGACGCAGAGTTCGTGAGGAGGCCGCAGCTTACAGGAAGAGCTGTCCGCTGAAGAAAGAGTCGCTGCGCTGTGAAGGGAGAGCCACTGGACTGCAGAATAGCCGCCGATCTGCTTCCAAGTGGAGAAGATGCAAAGGGTTTGGGAATAAGTAAGGTCGCAGTGCCACCAAAGTCGCTGCCGGTCGGTGAGAGTTGCTCGCTACCCATTTTCCCAAACCCTCGCCATTGCTTTCCCGTAAAGAAATTTGTGGTAAAAATTTCCGAAGGGAATTAGACGCTTTATGTGCCATTTTTGTTTTTCAATCAATTGGCAAAGTATTAATACACGGTATTAATAGAGCAAACTTGCTAGAGGACGAAATTGAGGCTGCTAGGGACAGAAGATATATTTAGAGATTTGAATCCCAATGATTATATCTGTTAGGGTTTTGTGTTGATTGCTTTTCAGCCTGTGTAATCCACTTGGTGCGATTGTTAATGTTCTAACAGCTAGCTATCTTGAAGAGAATTCAGCGCCCAGCAAGCTTATTCTAGGAGATTGGGTCAAAATTGATGTCCAATTACTTCATTGAGGAAATTGGCATCCAGCAATGATATCCATGTGAAATTGTGGTTTTTCCCTTCAATGAAATCAAAGGAAATCATGCTCAATGGATGAATTCAGCGGACGTTGTTTTCTATTAAAAGGCAATTTAACACTTTTGTTATTTATGGTCTTATTATATCTGCGTTATTATATTTGGAGATAGGCATGGTATATCGCTTTGAGTTAGGCTTGATTTTCTATTAGTTCATGGTTTATCATAAAATATACACTCCTTTATCTAAAGTTTTAAAAAATAATGATTTATTTTAAATTTTAAATCTCATTTATCTGATATTTTATTGGCCAAAGACTTTGAAGTCTTATTGCTACCTTCACTTCCCCCAATGTTATTGCAATAAATATTTATTTTATGTATAATGTCAAAAGTTGGGGGTCCATCTTGGAGAATTCGTACAAGTATAGCGCATGCCAATGCCGTACTTGTTTATAAGAAGAAAAAGTTGAGCATGGGATATCTTATTGTAAGGAATTGGAAGCTAAAGTAACTCGATATATGCTTAAGATATTTTTTGTTAAATAAGATAGAATTGTAAAAGGAATATTTTACCTTTCATCTCATATTGGAAAGATATATGCTTAAGATATTTTTTGTTAAATAAGACAGAATTGTAAAAGGAATATTTTACCTTTCGTCTCATATTGGCATCTCATATTGGAAAGAGATTTGTAAAGTTAGTGTGTAATTGTACAAGTTTTTCACCTTTTTGTATTCATAATTTTGTGGCTAAGTTTTTATATGACGATAAGATTTCAAAGTAAAACACCTTGGGGTGATGTTGGATGGTACTTGACATCTCTATCGTTGTTAAAGTGTGAAAAATGGGTGCAAGACCTTTTGGGAGTTGTAGCTTTTTATTAGTTTGTGTTTATAGAGTAGAAACTATAAATTAGTACTCTATAGTGTTTCATGTTATTGTGAACTCATGGATATGTTCAACATTTATGATGCTCTTCCCACATTTTCTGGTAAAAATTATGATATTTGGGCTACTAAGATGAGAACTAGACTATGTATAGATGATCTATGGGATATTGTGTTGAACGGGTATGAAGAACCCTCAAATGAAAAAGCCTATGAAGCATTGATTCAAGAGCAGAAGGATCAGCTCATAACAAATAAGAAAAATGATGTCGCAACTTTATTTATCATTCAACAAGGCTTGGATGAGAGCATTCTTCCCAAAGTTGCAGTAGCAACCATGTCCAAAGAAGCTTGGGATATATTAGAGATGGCATACAGTGAAAGGTGGAGCAACACCGATCTTCATCAAGTTAAGTCACAAAGCATTACAGTTGATGATGGAATGATAGTAGAGGATTTTGACATTACAGAAATAATTGGAGAAGTTGTTGAAGAACTTGTTGAAGTAAAAGAAGTTAAACAAGACATAGAGACTGCAGTTGTTGAAGAATTTGCACAAGATGCAGAGGATGAAAGTGAAACCCACTATGTAGATACACATGTGGATGATAAAATTAAAGGTGAAGGAGAAAGTGAAACTGCATGTGCAACAATAGCAAAATGTAAGAAGAATCTAGAAATAAACATTATCGAAGACATGGATGAAGATATAGTGTTTTTCAATCATTGAGGTTGTGGTTTGAATCCCAATGGATTATATCTGTTAGGGTTTTGTTTGTGTTGTGTTTTTCAGGCTGTGTAATCTACTTGTTGCGATTGCTAAAGTTCTAACAGCTAGCTATCTTGAAGAGAATTCAGCACCCAGCAAGCTTATTCTAGGAGATTTGGTCAAAATTGATGCCCAATTACTTCATTGAGGAAATTGGTATCCAACAAGGATATCCATGTGAAATTGTGTTTTTTGCTTCAATGAAATCAAAGGAAATCATGCTCATTGGATGGTAACTCCAATTACTTCATTGAGGAGGAAATTGGTATCCAACAAGGATATCCATGTGAAATTATGTTTTTTGTTTCAATGAAATCAAAGGAAATCATGCTCATTGGATGGTAACTCCTCGATGGCATATGGTCAGGAGGTATCCCTCAGATGGTAAATAAAAACATTAAAATAATCCCCCTCCCCATGCCATATTAAAAACATTAAAATAATATATTAATCATACTCCAACGGGCTTATGGAAGATAATTAAATAATACTCCTCTCGTGGTATGAATTAATATTAAAATAATACTCCATTGATGGCTAGTCAGAGTGCCATGGTCAGGACATGCAAGGAGGGTTGACTCAGATGGTGTGTTCCTACATGGGATATTTGACCCATGTATAAACATTTGTAAAGTGAACTTTATTTACCCCATGTAAAAATAAATATCTAGAGTAACTCTAGGGAAAACCACGGTAATAAAAAAAATCATGGACGATTACCATGTGCTATCAAACCATGTGGTTTTGGGAAACTAAGGGTAAAATGAAAATAAATAAATACACAAATAAAAAATAAAAAGAAATAAATAAAATTAAAAAGAAAAATAAAATATATAAAAAAATAAAATACAAATACAAAATAGGAAATTAAGCCAAAAAAATATCATGGTTTCATGATCGTCATGGTTCCACACTAGTCAGAGTTCCTCAGGTGGGGGCCCAAAAAATAGGAGTAAGGTATATTAGGTAGGTTTTAGGTAACCAGGTGTCGAGGTGTTGACACTTGAATCTATCAGGACCTAAATGGCAACCTCATGATGACATTAGTCCCCCTTCATTTTTAAAGAGGTGGTTCTCCTCTTTGGATAAAATATATATCTTTGAATATATTGGATTAGGGAGAGTGCTAGGAAGCAAATCCCAAATCTGTACTGCTTACATTTATATGAAAATGGTTCTTCAATAACCCAATATGATCTTTAAGTGCAACAAAAGTCTTTTTACAATAAGAAATGATTGAAGGAGGGCTTCAACATCATAATTAAATTGTGATCAACATCACACACTATCTTCTTTATCATATATAAACACATCCATATCTTCTTCATGAGAAATAGAAGAGAATGATTTCATCATCTCAAAGAATTTTAATAGAGTACTGCAATTAAATAGAAAAGAGAAATTGATAGGTCAACTTCAAATATCGCATACTTAAAACTCAAAGTTACAAGATACAATTAAGATCAACCCCAAAGCAATTCTTTGTTGAGTTTATTCATGATAAATGTTCTTCATTACCAAAGATTTGACAACCATGTATGTTGTTGCAAATACTCCATGATCATACAAGGAAAGTATGTAGAAGAATACAACAAAAACACTCAACAACTCAGCATTGTGCCCAACTCTGAGACTCAAGCATAAAACTATGAGAAATGATGTAGAAGAATATAAAGAATGAAGAAGATGCAGATATCTTTTCATTGATCAGAATCTTGGCTATACATTCATGGTTGTACACTCTTCTTCCTCTAATCCTTTGCCCTGCCCCTCTGACAATATTGATTATTGGAACCCTTGATGAAGCCCCTCTTCTCTTTTTAAGAAGAGATTTCCTAACTACTTGAGTAGCCTGTACAAGTTTCTTCTTGAAACATTCCATTTAATTGACTCTTCATTAATGAACTCACGTTGTAAATATAAGTATATTGAAAATGGGTCCCTCTTCTTTTTTAATAAAAGTTTTAATTAAACTTTTATTTTTAAAATTTAATTAGTTTCCCTTTAAAAGAGGATTATTGTGTTTTAATTTTTTGGGAATGATAATAAACTTTTTATCCATGGAAATCATTTAATATTTGATCTCCATCATATTATCTTTCCAACGATATGAGCTCGTGAAGTTGAGTTGTCATGCAGGCCCATTAAAAATGCAGCTGAATGATATTTTAATTTCTGAGACAAACGTTATCAACTTTCAACACTTGAAACCTGTACCACCATCTTATAGGTTGAAATACATTTTCAACGGTATAAATTTTCCATGATTCTGACACTCAGAGCTCAAGTTATGGCATCTACAAGATTAAGACTCAACCACCGTTGATCAATTGTCTTGGGTAAATCACAACCCTTGGATGAATTCTGTGCCCCTTCATAAAAATTCAACTTTTTCTTCATATAAATTATCTCACATGCATGGGAGTGTTTATCATACAATGGTATATAAAGTTAAGTACAACATATACTTAATAAGAAACATGGAGAGAGAATATTACGGAGTTTGGAGGATTTGACCCTTAGAAAATTGTTGAATAAAATAATAATTTTGGAATTCCTTCGTCGTCCACCTCACGTCCAGTCATTGTGATGAGTCATCTAATAATATGTCGCCACATGTTAGAACTTGATTGGTTTCCACATCATTCAATCATATCACATCATATGTCTCTTTTTGTTTGTTGCCACATGTAATGCTCCAATAAGAATATTCCACGTGTCTCCTTCCACGAATTTCCATGTGTCACAATTCCATGCTTCCATGTTGAATTCTCTTATTGGTTCATGGTTTAAATGGAGAAAACGTTGGACTAATGGTTAAGTATAGGAGAGAATGTTGAAGGGTAAGTGAGGGAAGGGGGAGGATTTGTAGACAACAAAACTTATAAGGTTAGTTTGTAGGCTGTGGGAACAGGTTGGTGGGTTGGGGAGTGAGGTGAGTAAGGGAGTGAGGGATGACTGGTGTTCACCCGCTCACGAGCTATATTACTTCAAAAAAAAAAAATTAAGTAGGGAGATGGTAAGGAGATGAGAGGGGGTTGGGGTAATTTGTAGGTGGCAGAGGGATAAGGATGACGTAGGGTGATGTAGGGGGGAAGGTAAAGTGTAGGAAAATGAGTTAGGGGCATGGCAAGTTCGCGGGGATGGGAAGGTGAGGGAAGTAAGGAGATGAGTCCATCAAACCCCGAATCCACCACACATGAAAAATGGCTAAGTAATGATTCTTCTCGGATGGGCTCGTGGAAATGAGAAAACACAAAAGTAAGAGTCTGCGAGTCCGCGAATATGATAAATTGACTAAGTATAGAAAGGAGAAGAGGGGACTGTCAAACAGTTGGCTTAGGTTGATGGACAGTTGGTCTGGACTGTTGGTTGTCATTGATTTCAACCCTTGGAAAGTGATATTGTAGATTGATGTCAACCCTTAGTGATTGATGTCAACCCTTGGAGAAGTTCGATAGTGAATTCTGGTAGCAAAAAAGCATGACTAAGGAACCCGAGTCTGTTTGAGGTATAAATGCATGAATATCAGTGAATTTATAAGTAAGACTATTTTATATGGATAGTATATGTCATGTCTGTTATCACTGAAATTTCGTCCGCAACATTGCACGCAAATGGTTACAGAAATACAACAATCCCAACAACAATTAGTTCACCTGCAGCACTAAAATGCACTTCAAAAGGAAAAAACTATACAATTGGGAAAAAATTGACATGCACAAACTCACTAAAGGAAGTGCGCGCATAGTGTGCGGGCCAACAAAGCTCGTAGAATGCACAATGTGCCAAATGAGCTACTGTATATGAGAAAAAATGCGCACTCCTGTGAACGTTGCATTTATGGTTCTTGTCGCCCCCCCAACCACTTATGGAATAGCTCCCAACTTGATTTGACCTCCATATCTGAGCGAAATCCGAATGGGGGGTTGGTTAAGGACCAAAGGGTGCCCTAAAGAGCCCATTGTTCACACTAAGAACTAGTTGAATTTTGCTTTGAAGAAATGCTAGAAATGGAAGCCATGGGTGCACTAAGAAATCAAGATCTTCATAGTATTGTTATGTTGCCTCAATTCTCCCTTGAGAATCCTATTTTCTCCTTGGAGTATTTAAGCATCATTGCAATAGGCCATTCCACTCACCCCTTGAGGGAATAGGCATTGATTTTCTTCATCATTTTCCATTTTTCTTCCATTGTAAGAAGAGCTCTCCATTATGGAACTCAAGAGCCCTCCCAACGAAGAAGAGGGGACGCATAAGTCCTCATTTTTCTCTACGGTGTTTTTCCAACTAATATAGTTATCCATTGGTGGCATAATCTTGGTCATTGGTTGATTATTTATGGTTCTAAAAGTTTCTTATGCATTCTAGTTTTTATTTCCTTAATTGTTTTAGTTTGTTTATTTGTTTATTAAATGTGTTTGGTTTGTTTAACCCACTCGTGAACTTCTGTCTTGTCTAGCAGGCCCAACTAGGCATGCAAGTGCCATTGTTTTTCTCACCCAAGTGACGAAAAGGGCACAACAAATTGGCGACCATAATGGGGAAAGGTGTCAAATTCCACCCTATTTGGGCTTAGAGAGAACTTCTTTTTAATCAATTTCTCTTGCATGTACCAAAACCGGTCCAGCCTTACCTATCAAAAGCATAATTTTGAGTTGGAGGAGAATTTCACTCAAAAAATTTCCCTCGATGCGTATCAGAAAGTGTGCGGGTATTCCAACCCACAAACGCGCACTCAGCGCACTGTGTTCCCAAAAGGCTTCTTTTCTCTGTGCATTATGCACATTGTGCACCCACTACACCTCTGTCAGAATTGTAATCTGCGCATATTTCCATATTTTCAAAATTGTAAGGGTTTTTGTGATGATTTGAGGGCCCCTAGCCTTCAAATTATTTCTTTCATGCAATTTGTAATGCCCATGCACTCCACTTAGACTCATTTCTCGTCTGAAAGGTTAGCTAAACATAGGCACTTAGGGGGTAAAAAGAACCAAATGTTCTCCTCTTTTGCTTCGGTTTCCACATGGATAATTTGTTTGGTTTGTAAAATTTAAGTTGAGATTATTGCTATCACATCTAAAAACACTTACATTGGGACTAGAAATTAACTTTGATCATTGAGTATGCTCTTCTCTCACACCATAGAGCGATCTTGAGAATTAGAAAGGTGGTTAAAGGGACATTTCATCTCCCTTAACAAAAAATCTTTAGGAGAGGACAAAGCCCCCTTAGGGCTCCTCTTAGTTTCTTTTTCGAAATCATCTTAAAGTTGTAAGGGCCCATACATGCCCACATGTTGCAAACTTAGGATAGTTTCTTAAAATTACTTTCTTAGTTTACATCACTAGGGAAGTTTAAAGATCAAAGTAAGGGGCCCATACATGCCCACATGCTCACAATCTAGGATAGTTTTTTAAGCTTTCTTAGTGTAAACAACATTTAGGGAGTTTAAAGGATTGTTAAGGACCCATATGTCCACGTGCTAATTCTTTAGGGTTTTTAAAATTCCGCAAGGTTGTACCAATGACACTTAGTAAGCTAGGTAACAAAGATTTGTAAGGACCACAGGAAGTCCACATGTTGCAAATTCACACCTAACTTATTAAAATTTGGCACATTCTTTCACTTGCTCACACACAAAGTCACTCCTCACTCACATAATTTCCATTTTGAATTGTGGAGGTTGAAGTAGGTTTTCTCCAAAAGAACTCTGGAATGTCCCACTATTTCTTGAAGAAATTATCAACACCAACTTAATTCAAAAGAGATTGGTTCACACCCCCAATCTCTTAGCCCACCACATCTAAATTTTTTCTAAAAACTCACTAAGTTTTCCTCCACAGGAGGTGCCAAAATAAATTTTTAGTCTAGGTAGGATCTCAGGGGTAGGCATCCAAATAAACCCCCGTTATCTAGTTCTCACATTTTCAAACATTAGAAGTTGATAAATAGGGAACTTTCAAATCCTCCAAGTCAAGTGTTCCTACACCATAAGGAAAGGAGATATCTGTGACGGGTTGAAGGCCGAGGTCTGGTTCTTCTATGTATCCCCCCTTGAGTCACCCAGCCCTTGAAAGGGATCTAACCTGTGACCCATTTCCGAGGCCGAAAATCTAAATGTTGCACTTTGACCGACGTACCTAGTGACCAAATTTAGGACATCTACCTATTGATGGGTCATAAATCCCTTTAGTTCAACAGTAGGAACCAAACCCGACACCGAGGCCCAATTAGACTCTGTAGCATTTAATAGTGGAATGGTTCTCCAAATCTTGCGACCCGGCCAATTAATCGATGTGCTTTTTGTTTTCTTTTGAAGGCGTCTCCTTCAGTTTGGACTTTCTCTTTTTGTATTTTCTCTTAGGTGGTACCAATATGAGATGTAAGCCGGTATAAATCAACTTGGAAACAAACATGATTAAGTTTAACTACTGGAGAAGAGGCCGAGCTTGGGATAACCCGCTACTCAAGCATGCAGATGACAATTTTATACCACAGGCCTAATACTAATACGTTAACCGTCATCAGGATCCAATTATTGTCTGAGATACTAATTATTAGAAAGAAAACACATATGCGATAAGATAATGGCAAGCAAAATAATTCACCTACTATAATCATCCATCACATAATAACACAACGATTCATCTTCATCATAAAGAAAAGAACTGTAAAACATTGCATCAGATAACTTAACAATAGATTTAATAGTTATTACTCATTACAACATCCATTCATGACACGAGATAGGAAACGGTTCTTCTCCACATCCAATCACACATGCATTTGATGAAAATATCAACTTTGTCTCTGGTCCAGAAAGACTTCTCTATCAAAGGTAGCTTGGAAATAGTTCTTAACAAAACCAAAGATGAGAGTTTCTTGCAATAACTATCAACCCATTACTAATAAATCGATGCTCTTATTTATAACTTAAAATTAACTAAAAATAACGGCTAAAGTGCAGTTAAACAAAACAAAACTCGCCACGTGGCATTCTCTCTTAACAGTTTTCCAATAGTCATCTCAAGATATCACTTTGAAAGGGTGAATTTTCTCATACTCTAACCAACTAATGAACAACTCCTCGCAGGTGTAGGCGTATGGAAATTTGTGTTGTTCCATCAGAGTCACACAAATCTCTTTGATCTTTACTGCATGTGCTCGATATTTCACCAAACTGACGCTTAACTGTTGTAGCACAGCCCGAGCTCTTATCGGGTTTCCATAAATTGTTGCACCTGTCCTGGCGTTGTGTCAGTCACCTTTGCTAGCTCTTCAACCCATAACGAATCTTTCTTGGTGTGCAATTCGACTATGTCGCGCAAGTCGACAAAGTTGTCGGGTGTGCCGAACTCGGGGAGTCTGATATCCTTCATAGCCTTATTGATTTTAATCCAGTGTCTCTCGCACTTGGTGAGGTTACTGAGCCATTTTTTCTCAACACTCGAAGGCATCTTTCTTGCAATTGAAATTAAAATCGTTTAGCGATTGAGTATAGAACAACACTTGTCAAAATATATGCATAAAGTGTAAGCATGAAAAATCCAAATTGGTGCATACCTATAAAGCTTGCTACTTGGTTGTTTGATACTTACGTGATCTCTGCAACCCCTCAAATTGCTTGCACCACTTCTATTAGTTCCTTCATATTTTCTCTAGTTAGAGTGGGTTACATCTGCGTGCCACAACATGAAATATCAGGTACAGAAAAAATATGAGAGTTGAAGTCACGCCAGTGGTCGGTTGGCCCTTGGAGTCAGGAAAGGATGTCAAAGCCAAACATGTGCTGAGAGGACAAGTATGTTCCAAAAGAATTGGGTCATGTCATAAGGGAAGTCGTTAGGCGCTTCAGGTCGAGGAAAGTTGTGCAAACAAAGGTCACATCAACAAGTGCATCAACCATCATCAACTCATCATGAAGGCCGGGGAATTAAAAAATTGAGGTGATTATACCACACACCCTCTGCAACTCCTATCAGCTGCATCTCACAAGCCCCAGAACATACTCGTCGCACAGATGTGCCACAAACAATTTTTAGTTTGCTTCAAAACATTATGTCACAAGGAATCCGGTGTTCCTTGGCACGTTTCCACTCAACACTCGCTCTGTTATAAATTTTGGATGTTCTGCATGTGTTCTACTCACCAGCCGAGCTTATGCACCGTTGGTAATTCGTCCCGCGAGCCCAAGTCCGATCAAATTTTTTCACTTTGGGCCCTTGTTAAGTTCTCCACTCAAAATACAGGTATGCTATCGCACCATGGGAACTCCTCAAAACACAAGACGGTGCGCTCGAATCAACCGAAACGTCAGTCTTGAGCCTCAAAACACCTGGGATTCGTTCTTACTTGCAGCAGGCATTCCTGAGGCTTCAAAGGGAGGTTCCTACCTACGCACAGAAACAATGGTGTTGCCCCATGTGGAGGCTGAAGTGGAAGAAGTTGCACCGGAAGGATGAATAGTGGAAGCCATGCCTTCCCAAGAGCATATACCCTGAAGAAGAGGAAGGCCAAGGAAGAATAAGGAAGCTTGTGAAAACCAAAACCTAATCGAGTCGTGCGCAAGATCGGTTGCCAAGGCATTACTTATGCACGCTATCCGACTATAGCCTGTCGAAACCACAACTCGAGGAAACAGGAGCAGAACGAGGAGGACAGATGCCTCGGGTTCTAACGTTTGAGAGCCAACTCAGCAGCTGGAGCAGGCTCAACTCGCCATTTCTAAAATCTACCAGGAAAATAAAGAATTAAGACGACAATTGGCGGCAAAGACCCTTGAGGTGTCAACATCGCAAGGTCGTGAAGGGAATGTAACATGGCTCAAAAGACAGCTTCGGGAAGTGAAATATACAATTGTGCAACTGCACAAAGCACAAAGGGTGTCGGAAGAATAGAAAATGAAAACATCTCAGGGAGCACGAAGTAGCCGGGGAGAAAGTCCGCACGGACCTTGTCCACGTGCAGAAGAGGCATGATTGATGAGTTCTATTTTGTATTCTCAGACGTGGCACAAAATCTTGATAGTTTTCCCTTTTGAAAATTTTCATGTTCTTAATGTAAACTAGGTTGGTTGGCCAAAGGTGTGGACAGTGTCTCTTGTATGTAATCGGAGCTTGGTGGGGATCTAAAATAAAGTCTTGAAACTTTTGATAAAAGGATGTTGGTTGTAGTGGTTGGATGCAACGTTTCGTCTCTTTGTGCGTGCATCTACTGTGTTCTTTGTCTAAATTTTCTTGTAAGTTAGCCTCGAAATTATGCTTAGTGGTGTCCCGAGTTACTTTGTATTTTCATTGATATCCTTCTGCGAAAATCCTCCGATGCTGATCGATTTCATCGTATGACGCTGATGTGGCACTAAAGACCCGGGGCTTAGCTCGGGGGTATTGGTCGGACTCGGGACTTTGTTCAAGTTGTGCGCTCTAAGCTAAACTTGGGACTGTCGATGCTAAAAAGGTATCGAGGATCGGCCTTCGGTGATAAACCTATCACGTAGTTTCCTTCGGGCTAGCATCCTCAAAAAACTCTCAATGATGAAAACGTTTGGGGAATTCGACGATCAGAGAAAACTTTTAGCATAGTTCGGATGTTCATCATGATTTGATCTTCTCTGATTTTGCTCATCGTGTCAGGTATTGGCCATCAGTGATATCGTTTCTTTCTTTGTTCAACGTTTACTCTTTTATCCTTTACCGATTGTAACACACCCACTACCTATTTCAATTTTTTCTGGTCCTCTATCGAACTCGAGCTCCTAAATAACCACGGAGATCCAGCGTAAACTGGCTCTTTCTCTTTTCTTCCCCATTCTCAGGTGATCGCGGGTCATGATCGTGGTTCAGTTTGAACGTAATGCCTATTTGTGTTTCGCACTCCGGCGCTGTAGTAATGTCCAAACATTAGACTCTGCAACCACCGAAGCCCGCCAGGGCTAACGTGCGTCCCATAGGGATGAACTCCCACGGGGGTAGAGAACAACAAATGAGAAACACCCGTTGCGCGGTTAGGTGTTATACAGGTAGCAAGGGGAACGCGACACGGTGGACGTCATGACAGGGAGGGGTCCCACTTCACACGCCACACTNAGAATCCACCTGGAAACCGTTGATCACGATGAGTAAATCTCGACCGTTCGAGAGTTGCACGTCCAATTCCGGACCCCCGCCCCTACCACTAAAGGCAGAATGGCAAGGGGGCTCCGGAATGGAACCTCAGTCGTAGATCTGGACAGGTGGACTCCGGCCGTCCAAATCCTCTCGCTACTTATCCTAAAGCATATTCACGTCCTAGCTTAGATTGATGTCTCACCTCCACATCTAACGATCATTACAGACTCGGAGATCCTCCGAATCAATCTCTTCCATCCATCGGGTTTTGACGCTCGTGATGTCCCAACAATTTGGTTCACCGATCCCCGAATCTCGATACGCTCCTCTGCTGCCTTAGCCTCCTGGGCTAAGTCTTTAATCCATGTGACCTCTATCTCACAAGACTGCAACCTTGTCCCTCCTCGGGGTTTCGGGGTTTTCAATGCCAAGGTGCATATGTCCACGGAATTCTCGATTCCTCTAATCCCAACTCTCTGGCTTGTTGACAGCTGGCCCCTCATGGTGGCACTATACTCCTTCTCTGGTGTGCGAACAGTTGGCCCCCACTCATCGGGGTTTCGCGTTTCACGATTCCAAGGTGCACCGATAACTTGTCACCGAGATCTCCGATATCCCGATGAGCCAATCTCTGACAGTGGCCTCCTCATCG
>SNQJ01S0038695.1:116231-128080 GCA_010110895.2 Picea sitchensis
CTTTCCACCGTCATCGTGGTCTCTTTTTTTGCACATCCCCTCATCAACAGTCCTGCAATAAATTCAGAATGTTATTCACATTCATTGACCTCTTCCTCAAGGTCCATTTACATCACATATTCACATTTATGATTTTGCCATAGTTCTTGGCCAGTCCAGTTATATTTACAAGTTGGGGGAAACAGGGTGTTACACCGATGCCGAAGGGAATCGGTTGTCGGTGATATCCTTGGGTGATGCTTGTCGCGAAAGAAAAAATCCCTTTTGCCGACACCGACGAAGATCGGCGCTCAATGACCTTGGTTTTTCTCAAGTGATTTTCTTTCATCTTCAATTCTTCCTGATGCCGAATTTTGAGCGCGTTAGAGAAATATTTTTGCTGTCGATTCTTCAATTAAATGTTATTCTTTTCAGTTATTGGTTTTCTCATGTTCAAGCAAACTTTGAGAGACTTAGATGAGAAACAAAAATGACAAGCAAAGGCAACATTTTCCATACTGAAGTCGAATTAGACAGTGCAAAAGATCAAGTGGTACCCAAAAAGTAAAATTTGACATAGGATTTTTAGGGTTTGTTGAGTGCTCAACAAATGGCGACTTACTGGGCGAAAGCAGAATATTTGTTCCTCCTTCGTTGCTTGGTTGATATAAAAAATGGTGGAGAATGTAACTGGTTTTAAATCAGAGCCCTTTTTTTACCCTTGCATTTGAAATTCTTCGGTTGAAGCTTCTGGGTCTGCTTGTGGGGTTTTTAACCTTTATTCCTCCTTCATTTCCTGTAACCCTGACTCATGCCCTCTTTTACAAAAGTCCATCAAAGTATTCACTGGCATGGAGCCTTTAGTTACCTTTACTCATTTGTTATGGTGTTGCTCCACTGCCAGCAAGCATCCATAGACCTGATGGAGTCACCCTGACATCACAGACCTTGCTCCATTGCCAGCGAGTGTCCATAGCCCTGGCGGAGATATCTGCATACCCTATCCTATTGTTCACTCGTTTGATAAAGTCAATTTTATTTCGGCAGAATGCCCTGAGCGAGTGGGAGAGGATGACGTCTGCTTATTTTGCAAAGTCAGATGGTTAAGATGAATCCATTGCTAGCTTTGACTTCGGGGTTCATGTAGTCCTTTTAAGCTTTCCAACTTTCCCTTAAGGTTTCACCAGACCATCAGGCAGACACTTATGCATTTCTCCAAAGTTGTTCATTTGCGTATATTAGATAGAGGACCCCTCGGAACAAACATAGGTTCCTCAGTGCTTCTTGTGTTGTATGTGAGCAATGAGTTAGGAATAGAGTTCACTATGTTGCATGATTTGAGGTCAACCATTGTCTTGCTAAACACAATCTTCAAAAGTGCAGAATTCCAAAAAGCAAAAGAAAACAACAAAACATCCATTTCACAATCATGAAAACACGCATACAAAACATTTATTATTATTATTATTATTGGAAATATTGTTTTAGGGCTTGGCCATTTACTGAGAGGGCATCAGGTTCCCCCCTCAGATTCTGTAATCGATAAGTGTCTGCCCCAATATTCTCAGCCACCTGGAAAGGTCCAAGCCATAGATTCTGAAACTTGGAATGTTTGCCTTTTGGCTCATTTGCTCTGTACCATTTTAGGACTAAGTCTCCTACTTCAAAATTCTTCTCTTTAGCCTTATTCTTGTCAAACCATCTTTTAACGATTTGTTGGTGGGCTATGAATTTTGACTTAGCTTTTTCCCTTTCTTGTTCTAGCATGACCAGAGTGTCAATTCTTTGTTGTATGGCCGATGAAGGCTCCCATTTGGAATCTTGGGCAAGTTGAAGAGATGGAAGATAAATCCCATTTGGGAGAATGGATTCCTTCCCGTACACCAAAAAGTATGGGGAATTTCCTATAGCTTCCTTGGGTGTGACCCTATCAGACCATAAAGCGTTATGGAGTATATTATGCCAATTTCTCTGATTGTCTGCAACCGTTTTCTTCAATATTCTCACTAGTTTCTTATTAGTTGAATTTTCCACTTTGTTTCCATGTGGGTAGTAATTTGCAGAGTATCTAATTATGATTCATTTGTCTAGGGAAAACTTGTTAATAGGGTGGAAGAAAAGTAGGCTGCATTATCAAAAACCAGGACAGAAGGGACACCAAACCTCGTGATGAGTTGTTGTTCTATGAATTGGATTACCACATTCTCATTTACATGAGTCGGAGGGATGGCCTCTGCCCATTTTTTGAAATAATCGGTGGCAGTAAGTATGTACTTATGTTGTTTTGAAGAACTTGGTGTGATTTCCCCTATGATATCTAACCCCCATTGCTCAAATGGCCTAGAAACAGTCACAGGATGGAGTGGAACTGCTGCTCTCTTTTCTCTCCCGGCGCTTATTTGACAAGTTTTACAGTTTCTGGCGTAGGTGTGAGCGTCCTTGAAAAAAGTGGGCCAATAATAGCCATCTCTCAGTATCTTATGAGCGGTAGTGTCCCCTGCAAAATGTCCACCTGCAGGGCCGTCATGGAGCTCCTTCAAAACTTTTTCTGCATCTTCACGTTTGAGGCATCTTAAAAGCACCCCATCATAATTAACTCGGAAGAGTACCAAATTTATGAGGCGATATTGTGCAGATTTTAACGTGAGAGCTCTCCTTTCCCTAGGGTTGAGATTTTATGGACAAGTCCCATGGTGTAGGAGATAAGTCTGCTTCCCGTACCAAGACTCCTACCCTAGGGAAATGTATGAAACTTTTCCACACCATAATTCCATTTCATTCTCCCATCCAGAATCTTCATTTACTTGGTCCTGGGCTTCGACTGCAAGTTTGCATAACCCTTTCCCTTTAACTAGTTTGGTATGTTTTATATCTAGATCGAATTCTTGGAATACTGCCATCCAGTTCCCTCTTCTTTCCCCCATCTCCTGTTGAGTGAACAAGGATCATACTTCAAGGTGAGGTACGATTACTTTGGTATGGTTCTTGAGGATGTAAGATTTGAAGTGTTTTACTGCCTTATATACCGCATAGGCCTGTTTATCCATAGCAGGATAATTAAGTTCGGCTCCTTGGAGGTTAGTGATCATGAATGATACCAGAGCCTCGTTGTTGTCATCATCCTTCTGAGTCAATATTGTGGCTAACAATTGGTCGGAGGCGAAAATATAGAGGAATAATCTCTATTAAAATCAGGGCTTCTCAGCACCAGAGCCTGAGATATCGCAGTTTTGATATTGCTGAAAGCATCCTTTCGGTCATCGTCCCACTTAAATTCAACATCTTTGCAGATCATTTTTTGTAATGGTCTGACAGTCTCGGTAAAATCATGTGTGAATTTTCTTACAAAATTGATTTTCCCGAAGAAGGTTTGCATTGTCTTTTTGTTGTGAGGTATCGAGATTTGAGTTATAGCTTTGAATCGCTCAGGGTCTATGCGAATGCTTGCTTGGGATATAATATGACCTAATAGCTTCCCTTCTTCTACATCAAAGATGATATTCTTAGGGTTTAAAGATATACCGTATTTTCTAAACCTTTCGAAAATCTGGGTTAAGTGTTGGATGCGCTCCTCTCTATTATTTGAATACACAGTTACATCATTGATATACACTACCACACACTTGTTGATCATCCCTCAAAACACTACGTCCATTTCCCTTTGGAAGGTCGCCTCTGCATTGATTAACCCAAAGGGCATGTGTTTGTAAGCGAAAGTTCCCCACTTGGTTCAGAAGGTAGTTTTCAAACGGTGTTCCTCTAAAACCAGAACTTGGTTGTAACCCGAGAAACCGTCCAGCAGGGAGAAGATCTCAAAGACGGACACGGTCTGCAAGAGTTGCTCCATCGGTGGGACTGGGTAGTTGTATTTTTCTGAAGCTCTGTTAAGGTTCCTAAAATCTGTGCATAAGCAGATTTCTCTAGACTTTTTCCTCACAGGAACCAAGTTTTCTACCCACACGGAATGCCTAACCTAGAAGATAATTTTAGCATCTAAAAGTTTCTTTAACTCCTGACACATGAGAGGTTCCAGGGATGGGTGATACTTCCAGAGCTTCTATTGAAAGGGTTTTACTTCAGGTTTTAACGGTATAGTGTGTTGAATGATTTGGGTATCATAAGTTTTCAGATCTCGGTAGGACCATGCAAAGACATATTGATATTTTCTGAACAGTTTGAGATAAGCCTTTCTTTCCTCCTTAGATATAGTCTTATCGAGATTTACATTCTTTGGGTTTTTCGGGGTTTCGAGATTTATAGTTTCATGCATGGGACAAGAGCTATTGGTCTTCGCATTTTTGGGCCCCTTAAATCGTTCTTTTATGTCAAAAAGATTTTCTAAATTAGCTATCCCCCTCGGGATTTTGTGAGATTTCGATTTATCAATTGGTTGACCTGTCCAAAGATCAGTTTCTATTGACTGTTCCTTGAACACTTCATCGTCAATAACTAAGCCTTTGAAATTATCTTGGTTAGTCAGAAAGTTTATGATCTGTTCATCCCCTTCAAAGACCTTCCAATTAGAAATGTTGTTAGGCACCGAAGGTTTTTAGAGTAGTTCCACAGTGAATCGGGAGGCTTCATAATATTATAGAGGTGATAGCCTTGAAGCAGTTGTGGCCATGGAATCAACAAGGATATTCTTTTCTCTAGGGATCGTTATAATATTGAAAGCTTCAAAATGATCTATTAACCTATGCACTTCATGTTGATGATTCTTTAGGTGCGGGGAATTGTAATGTATAATATTCTTTACTTACCTAACGATAATTTCAAAATCCCCGAAAAACTTCAATTCTTTGATGTTTAATTCTATGGCTTTCTTTAACCCTTGCACTAGAGCTTCATACTCGCCAGTGTTATTTGTGCATTCGAATTCTAGTCTACATGGTAGGAAATGATGTTTACCTTTTGGATCAATGATAATGCGTCATGCCCCTGACCCCTCTTGCGATTTAGATCCATCAAAGTATATGGTCCAAATTTGTGAATGAAAGCTATCCGTTTCTTCTTTCTTGTTACTTTCTTTCTCTCTTATCTTTTGTTCCGTGATTTCTAGCATAGGTTTTTGACAGAAGAGGTTTTCCTCTGTCGGTATCGACGATTTCTCTTGAAAGATCATTTCAGAATTTTGAGTGAGAGGGACATCAGATGAGAGAGGGGAGAAGTTGCCGAAGTAGGAAGAATAATTGCCTAACACAGGGAAATCTATCGACGATGGTTCATTTAGGGTTTCTAAATCAGTGACAGTATGTTTCATATACCTTTCCCTATCAATTCTGATCATATTTTTGTATCCCTTCAACAGTAGCCAAAGGTGTGCCCAGTCTATACTAAAGTATCCATTTAACTTCTCAGACCAATCTCAGGTTAGTAATAACCCATAAGCTTCTAGGATATCTACTACAATGATGTCAATCACTTGCACAAACTTGGGGTGTGTCATTATTTTGATCATTACATCTTTGAGTTCCCCCATGACTTTGACCTGGGTTCTGTCTAGTTGTATCACATGTTTATCGCTCTTGAGAGGAATGACATTTAGTTTTCTGCAAATAGAAAAGGGCATAATGTTGGAAGATGCTCCTAAATCGACCAAACAATTGTGGAGGTTCTTGTTGAAAACTTCAAACATTAAAAGGAATGGTGGGACAAAAGGTTTTCCCTTCTTATCTTCTAAGCAGGTATTCACAGTTGGTTTATTCCCTAGGTCTGTGGGAGTTAGATTCCTTGCTGATCATCGCTTGTCGTGGGGTTTTATACTGATCTCAAATCTTGTATCAGGAAGTATTTTTGCTGAGGGATTATACATATGTCCATAACTGATATATTAGCCTTCAACTTCTTCAAATCTTCAACTACGTTGTAATTCAGTTTGGGCGATTCTCGAGTATGGATGCTTATAGGGTTGTTACGGGGAGAAAAAGATGCTTTTGGGTGATTGGGGGCTGTCTTCCCCTCGAGGTTTGGATAGTAGCAAGATATTTTGAGACAGGTGGACCGTTACTGCGTGTTTGCACAACCAAGACCTTTGCAGGGAGTTGTTGAGATTCAAATAGGTCGTCGGAAGGCATGATCAGGTCAGGATCCCATATCAACATGGATGTATCTTCTGGTGGATCAATATCCTCCTAATAAATGATATTCATAACTGAACCTCTTAGTTGTTCAGTTAGGGAAACCTCATCTACAAACCGTTTGGTCATCAAATTCATGGCATGCACCCATTGAGGGCAGTCTCTTTCAGAGTGTTTTTACTGGTGATGAGTACAAAAAAAATCAGATGCTACATTTCCTAGATCGATATTTAAGTTAGCTGGGGGAGGTTCAATTGCTTTGAGCGGTGGGTTCCTTTTAAAGAAAGGCTTATAGGTCCTTTGGCCTTGGTTTCCTTCCCCTGCATTTCTCTTCATGTCTATGATCTCGTTTGATAACTTCTTAACCATGCATTGTAGATCTTCTATGTCTCCATTACCCTTTTCGAGACCTTGTTCTGTTTGTTTCCCTGTGGGCCTAGTTAACAAGAGTCCTCTCCTGGCGGGAGGTTGAACTTCCTTCTTAACTAAAGAGACCTGACCTTCCTTACACCCTTTCATTTGGAATTCTATCGTTTTGGCTTCTTCAAAATACTCATCCAGGGTTCGTTTGGCATCCCTTTTCACAAACATGGAAATAGAAGCTGGGAGAGCATTAGCATATACTTCGATTTGCAACTCTTGAGTAGGTTTAGCTTAATAGATATCAATCCACATACTTAATAGAGATTAGTTGAGACCCAACCATGACAAAACCCCTTATGAACTATGGTTTAGGAGGACAACATCTGTAAAACACTTTAGAACTTTTGGAAGTAAATGTTACATTAAGAATGATGAAGATAACTTAGGAAAGTTTGATCCAATATATGATGAGGGAATATTTTTAGGATATTCATCTAATAAGAAAGCATACAGATGTTATAATCTTAGACTACTAAAGATAGTGTAAAGTTCCAATGTAAATATAGATGACCTAAAAAAGGGCATATTCCAAGAGATTGATAAAAAATCTCAACAAGAAGATGATGATGTAAAATCTCAACAAGAAGATGATGATGTAGAATCTCATAAATAAGATAATGATAATGAACCACAGGAAATTGAACCATATACTGATGAAGAAGACAATAAAGAAACTACCTTGCCAAAAGCTCCATAAAAAAGAGTTCAAAAGAATCATCCTGAAACTCATATTATTTGAAATAAAAATGTAGGAGTGGAAACGAGAAGGAGACTTGATTTTGACTCAGAAAAAGAAATGTTATCCCTGATAGAACCTAAGTCATTTAAAGAAGTTAGAAAAAGTAAATATTGGATAGAAGCAATGAATGATGAACTAGACCAAATAGAAAAGAACTAGACCTGGGAACTAGTTCCAAGACCCAAGGACAAGAATGTGATAGGAACCAAGTGGATCTTCAGAAACAAACTAAATGAAAATGGGGAGACTATAAATAACAAAGACATATTAGTTTGCAAAGGATATTCCCAAGTGGAAGGTATTGATTTTGAAGAGACTTTCGCTCCAGTTGCAAGACTTGAGGCCATCAGAATGTTCCTGGCATTTGCATGCTTCAGAAATTTCAAAATCTATCAGATGGATGTCAAGTCAGCATTCCTTAATAGAACACTAGAATAAGAAGTCTATGTTGAGAAACCAAAATGATTCATGTTAACAAAAAATCAGGACTATGTGTGCAAGCTGAAAAAGGCCTTGTATGGTCTTAAACAAGCCCCTAGAGCATGGTTCTCAAGGCTTGATTAGTACCTACAAGAACAAGGATATAAGAGAGGGACTACTGACAACAAATTATACATCAAAATTGAGGATCAAAACATGATTGTTGTGGTGGTATATGTAGATGACATCATATTTGGGAGTAATTTGACTACACTAAGCATAAAATTTGCAACCAAAATGCATGAAGAATTTGAAATTTCTATCCTGGGAGAAATGTCATTTTTCTTAGGTTTACAAGTGAATCAAACAAAAAATGGAACATTCATTTCCCAAACCAAATATATCAAGGAAATGCTAAAGAAAATCCAAATGGAAGATAGTAAACCTATGAGTACTCCCATGGTCACTGGATGCATGGTCACTGGATGTAAACTAAGCCTAGAAGATGACTCACCAAAACTGGACCAAACGATGTATAGATCAATGGTTGGAAGTTTGCTCTACTCAACAACAACAAGACCCGACATCATGGAGGATATAGGAATCATGGGGAGATTTCAATGTTCACCTAACAAAATTCACTTAAAAGCAGTAAAGAGAATATTCAGATATCCTAAAGGTACCCTAGAACTTGGATTATTGTATCCAAAAGATAAAGACTTAAATCTAAATGCATACACTGATGTAGATTGGGACAGTAGTATAGATGATAGGAAAAGCACCAGTGGAGGAGAATTTTTCTTAGGAAAATGTCTGGTAGCATGGTTAAGCAAGAAGCAAACATTCACATCACTTTCTACAACAAAGGCATAATACATTGTTGTTGCATCCTGCTGCACACAAGTTCTATGGATGAAGCAAACATTAGAAGATTTACAAATAAGATATGATAATCCCATTACTATTAATCGTGATAACACTAGTGCCATAAGCATATCTAAAAATCCAGTAATGCATTCTAAAACCAAAAACATCCCAATTAAATACCATTTTTTAAGATATCAGGTTACCCAAAAAGTGGTTAAAATAGTGTGTGTAGACACTAAAGAAAAAATTGTAGACATATTCACAAAACCTTTACCTGGGAGTACTTTTGAAAATATTCAAAAAAAAATTAGGAGTAATTCAAAAACCTCAATAATAATAAAAAAAAAAAACCATAAAATCGTATCAGAAGGGGCACATGGTTAGGGGGAGAGAAGAAAGATCCCCTCTACCACTATTGTCAAAGGGGGAGGAAATTGATAAGACCAGAAATTTCAAAAAGAAAAAAGGTTTCCATCAATGCTAAAGGGGGAGAATGTTGGACACAGTGGTATGATATTGTCATTGATGAAAAATAAGGAGCAGAAGAACATTAACTTGAATCTCAAAAGGGAGAACGCATTACAAAAACACTATCAAGATTGAAATCTCCATAGTAAAATTCCAAAATAATCGAGGAGGAATCTTGTCTGTTGATGTAGTTTTCAAGACAAATTCTGACAGTCAGATTAGAGAGGAAAATTGCATAAAGAAGAGGAGAATCGTGGTCGTCTGTTGAATATTTTCGAATGATTTAGATCGAGAGATCCAGATTAAATCTAAAATGTTAGATCAATTACTAAGAGTTATGGACCGTCGATCGTGGAAATGATGTATGCATGGTTAGCCCGACATTTTCATTGACCACTTTAGATAATATGGATTGAAGGAAATTTGCATGAAGGAATGCTATTCAGAGCCAAAGTTCTGAATTAAAAGTAAATCGTTGGATCTAAGGAGCACTTCGAGATCAATGATAGCCATCAAATCAGGATTGCATAGCAGCAGTCAACTTCGGAGTTGACTACTCTGGTGAAAATAGAATTTGTATTAACCTATATTCATTGAAGATGTAAAGCCTTGGAGCCCTAGAGCTCTAAATATCTAGAAGTAAATGAGGACCATCAGATTTGTGCAAAGCATGGTGACTATTGGATGAAGATAGGTGGGTCCAATGGTGGTCAACTTTGGCACTGACCACTACGGAGAAAAGAAGCCAAGAACAAGTAAGATTAATCGAAGGTCGAAGCCTTGAATTTCTAAAGTGAATAAGGACCATCAAATATGGACAATACATGATGACCGTTGGATCAGGATAGGTGAGCCCAATTGTGGTCAACTTTGGCACTGACGACTTCGACGAAAAAGGGTTTAGAACTTATAATTTCACCAGAAGGCTAGAGCTCCGAAGTCACGAAGTAAGACACGTGGCACACACACTAAGAGACCACGTCATCATAGTCCACAAGACAACGTTTGCAAGGACATGTGGCACATTTAGATGATGACAAGTGTCAAGGTCTAGTTGGAATTTTAGGTATATGTAAGTCACAAATCTAAGTGACACATGGCAGCCAGTCGGCCAAAGTGCCACATCAGTAGTGACGTCAGCAAGCCACATCACTCCGGGTGTATTTCGTTCACGAATATCTAGTTTCTCCTACCGGCAACTATCTGAAGCACCAAAGGCCGAAGTTAATGTTGGTCGTTGATATAATATCCTTCGGGTTCTCACATGATCGTTAGATCAAATGTAGTGGAAAGATATAGTAAGCATGAGATCCTAACTGAAAACAAGAAGTCACCGTAGTATTATGACTTATTCGTTAGGTAAAAATACAGAGGGATTGACCTACTTCATAGCTCGAGTACCCCGAAGTCCCAGAGTCACGAACAACCAAATACCCGAAGAGCGTGTTGGCAGCCAATCCACATTTTTCCACTGTCTTATAGGCTGCCTACACCAATGTTTTGCAAACATCAATTTTTTGTCGCGATTTTCAAATAAACGACACTTTTATTTTTGCGACATTTTCACATTTATCTTCGTTTTGTTTTCACGACTGTAAGTGTGAAAACTTAATTTTTCGAAGTCGCATTGAAATCATTATTTGAACTGTCATGATCCTTCTTGTCAATATGCCTATTGTGCTTACATTTCACTTATCATTATGCACCTGGCAAAACTTTCGAACTATACTCATTGGACATTCTTGGATTGATTGTGTGACTTGGTTTCATTGAGTTTGTAATGCATTGGCATTTGGATTTGCATTTTATTTGACCTACTTGACCATTGGTTTCATGAAAATACATAGGTGTTATGATTAAATCCTTCATATATATCTTTTAATATAATACCTATGTTCATATTTTCATAACTATTGGTATGTTGATTATATGAAGACCCATTGGCACCTTGGTTAAACTCTTGATATGAGCTGATACATTGGCACATGGTTAAACATTTGGTATTGGTTTCAAATTGTATGTTGATGGTTTAAAACTATGGCACAACGTTGCTTGCGCGCGTGGTTTATCCACTTACCAAAGGTTTCAATGGATTGATTGGAATGGCATAGTTTGTAACACATATGCATAATGGGTTGAATAGTTGTAAGCGCCAGCAGTTGTACTAAGAGTAATGATTGTTCTGCATGGGCCGAAATAACTCCACTACCCTCACACACTTTGGCATTAATGCCTGCCTCCTTACCAGGTTACCTCTGTTGTTTTTTGGGCAAATCTCTGAGTTTTGAGTCCTGCGTATACCTTGTCCAAACCCTACCCAAACTCCTATCCACTGTATGTTCTCTCCTGGCTCCTGAAGGGCGAATTGAACCCCCATGGTGTTCAGAGTCGGTTTTGGTTTCATTTTTGCTAGAGAAGACTGCTTAAGACCGCCCCCGTAATTTCCCCCAGAGTCACTTTTTTGCGTGAGCGATTCTGGGCAAACGATTTTGAATTAGATCAAACCGTTGAAAACCCAGAACCATTTTTATCCCCTTTAGCTTCATCGCAAGCGGTTTCCTCAGAAAGTGAGTTACTACAGAGATATAACTCATGTTTTTCAGGTCAATTTTCAGATCCTCTCAATGGCTGAAGGGAACGTATTGGGTCTGTGTGCATTTGATGAAATGTCTATGACTTCTCCAAACCTGGATCTCAGAACCTCTCTCACTCAATTCACCTTGTCCAGACTTGTGCCTCTTGCCCTCTATCAAACCCTTGATCAATCCACAGATTCATCAAGCAGTCTGTCAGCAAATTGCAAAACAACAGGCTCTGTTCTTTTAATGGAGAGGCAACCACTGCCACTGTTAGCTCGAAATTATCTTGACCAAATC
>SNQJ01S0038696.1:13814-24883 GCA_010110895.2 Picea sitchensis
TTAAGGGATGTAACAAATATAAATGGATCTCATAGAAATTATTGTAAAAGTATTGCATAAGAATAAAATCCTATCGATTGGGGTCCTGTTTCAAGCTTGGTTCACTCCCAAGGGAGATGCACTTATGATTTCCAAGGAAGCAACTTCAACTTCGTGGATGGATAGTTTAGGAATGTTATATTCGCCAAGTTTTTGCATGTGTCGATTGGGGCTTGGGTTATTCATATTGTGATTCAACAGTGCATTTGATATCCTAGCACGTTTGTTTTCTTGAGTCATCAGTCCAGATATGATTGTGTTTCTCCAGGGTGATTGTCATGCCTATCGCCTGGGGATGACATGATCCCTGATGAGGGGATCATGGCGCGCCATATTGGATAGAGGCGAACGATAACTTGACCGGAGTCTCTGCTTCCCATGTGAGTGTTATTGATCGTTGTAAGTTGTTGTTAGTGGTTGAGTTGTAACACCTTCATGTGTTAGGTTCACACACCTTGAGGTTCTAGTCACTGGTCGTCTAGAATGTTGTGTCAGGAGGGGGGATGTTATCCCTTAGCTTGTAGATGTGGTAACAATTGCGTTGGGTGGGTAGTCATTTCTCCTAGTTGTTTTACGCATGTTTCGCCTAGCTTCTCTTCTGCTGATGCATATATTCATAGTCGTATGTTGCCTTTTGGAGAGCATGGTGCTCGCCGTGAGGTATGTTGTCTAGCTGTAATCATTGTGGTGATCATGTCTAAAAAAAAAAAAAAAAACATTTTACACTTTCTACTTCGCTGGTAGTCGTAACGATACGGGGTTGTCACATATGGTATCAGAGCGGGTTCAACCCTGCGACTATGGATCGATAGGAGTTCCACTGTAGTAAACCTTTGAGTTCTAACCTAGCGCTAATTAAAACCTTAAAGTATCTAGGCAGTGATATCAATTAGAGGATGCCACATAGGTTACAGTGTGGTGTCGTGGAAGGAGGTGTGACGCCTCCTAAAGTGCTCACACCCTCGGAGTCTAACCCCATGGGGGAGGAAAAATCCCTTGGGTTGGATTCAATTGTTGTAAGGGATGATGATCGTCTGACTAGGGTCCTTCTAGAGATGGTTAGAGGCATTGAATCACCTTTTGTACTGAGATGAGGCTAGGATGCCCATACCCTTGAGGGTCCACAATGTGCCCAGTCAGTGCTGGTAGTCTTCACTGCGAACTTGAGAAGGTCAAATTTTGATGCAGGAGCATCTCTCCACGTCAACCAACCAGCCAGCCAGCCATGCCAGTGAATTCAAATCGCACGCTGAAAGAGAGGCATAGCCTCATTAAATTTTGAATTGAATGCAACTTTAATGTTTTTAAGCTGTTGAGCTAGGAAGCTATGCTTTGTGCAGGCATTAGATAAGATCGACTTTAATGCTAGATTGGTTGAGATCTAGATCTAGACGCTGGACTAGACAACCATTTATTGTAATTGATTAGAGTAGGTAGGTCTGGAGGGAAGCGCTCGAAGAGCCCCCTCAGGTAAAAGAGATTTCAGATCTCATTTTGGTAGAGCTGTAGAGTGAGTTAGGAGGTAGATGAGAGAGCTAGAGAGAGCTTGAGAACACCTTGTAAAATACAGGCATTTGCCATTTTTATTATAATCAGAAGCAGTGTTTCCTCCACATGTTCTATATTATGTGGATGTCTATGAGTGTTCCTTTTATGTTGTAGATGTGTTTTGTAGTTGTGCATTTGTGGGGAGTGTGTTTGATTTCAGGTGAAGGTCTTTGAGGCTTCGCACTAGGAGGGTGTGATAGAACACTACAGGTTCTGATAGTCATGCACAGAGAATGCACTTATGAACTCTGCAGAGTCAGACAGAGACGTGCTACGGCACAGGAGCTGGAATCATCAACTCAGAGGAAGAAGACCTCAAGGTTGTTGAATACCTTGGAGGCAAGGTTGTGTAGCTGAGACACAGTTGCAGAAAAAAGCTTTGAGGAGTTCTGTAGAAGCTCTCCCAAGTGGGCATTGAGCGTAGGCACAAGGTGTGTTGAGGAAGAACTCTGTTGTGGGTTCAGAAGAAGAAGATAGAATTTTGTTGTGGATTCTATAGAGCTCTGCCAGGTGGGCATTGAACATATGCACAGTGGTGCATTATGGAGGATCTTTGTTGTGAGTTCAGAAAGAAGAAACCAGAATCACTGAGGATTCTGAGAGCTCTTCCAGGTGGGCATCGAGCAGGTGCATAGGTGCACGAAAGACGACAGAACTTTTGCCAGTTCTGGGAAAGGAACTCTGCCAGGTCAGCATTTGAGTCATTGTGCAGATAGGAACAGGAGGAAAATAACTCTTTGTGTTCAGGAGCTGGAGGAAGTATCCACTGAAGGATATTCACTAGGTTGCTGAAAACCCAGAAGGACTCAGCAAGAGGTTTCTTGAGAAGGAAGACTGCCAGGGAGGCATTTTATTCTCCATCTGTGAGAAAAGAGAGGCAAATCACTTTAGGGGTTTGAGGGTTGAGGAAATATCAGGGTAGTTAGCACCAACGTGTGCATGTGAGGAGACTCTGGAAGGAGCGTAGGAGTCAAAGAATTATTTGAGGATTCGAAGAAAGAAAGCTCAGGAGGAGTTAGCGTTTCATACACGTGACGAGGCTCAAAGTTGAAGAGCTCGCAGAGGATAAATGAGACAAAGGTTGAGGCCTTTGGGGACTACTTGGAATTCTTCCAAGTGCAGGAAGAAAGTGCGCAGGAAGCTCAAGAGGGAGCACAACAGCCGTTGGATCGACCGAAGAGATCTGGGCCGTTGGTTTTCACAACCAGAAAGCATCAGAGGAGGAGCATGCAGGAGAACAGATCTGAGCCATCAGATCTTGGGAAGATACCCGACAGTCGTTGGATCTGCATGAATTTGAAAGGGATTTAACCTCGTGAATAGGAGGAGAGAAGGCCTGAGGAAGTCTCGACACATATCGGGATATCAGATATCCCGGGAGAGAAGTCTTCGCGCATTTCAGAATCGCGAAGTCTGAAACAACGACGAGGAGGATTGACTATGATCATGGGGTAGCGGTCATGTGGACCGGGATTTGAGCCAAGAGGGATAGCTAAGGCCAAAGCGCATCGGAAATCGGAGAATCGAGAGTCCTGTGGACAAATGGTTTGTGAATTTTAGCATCGTGAACCCCAAAACTCTGATAGGAGGAGCCCCGTCAGGAGTATATGACTGCGGTCATATAAGAGATGGTCGTATGGGCCATGGTATAGCCGGAAAGGGATAATGTGCAAAGAAGAGGCGTATCGAATACTGGAGGATCGAGAATCCTGATGACAGGATATTCATGCATTTTGGCATAGCGAAACTCGAACCCCGATAGTAAGATTTGACTACGGTCATATGTGGAAGGTGGTTGTATGGACCAGGAGTCTATCCAGGGGGCTAGTGTGTAAAGGAGCGCATCAAAATTCGGAGGATCAGGGATCCCGTGGATAAAGTGTCCATACAGTTCAACACTGCGAAGTCCAAATTTTTGATAGGGGATAGGGCTGCGGTCCTATAAGTTCTAGTCACATGGACTAGAGCATATCCAGGAAGGGCTAAGGATAAAGAAAGGGCACATCGATAATCAGGAGTTGGAGAGGTTAGGAAATCTTGACAATGGGGATTACGAAACCCCGAAACCCAAAACTAAGTGGGGAAAATTTCACGATGATTGCAGAGACTGTGATAGGGAAAGAAGAAGGACCTATGGATTGGGTTTCAACAGGGATTCTAGCAGGGGATCTAAAGAGCCACTTTGGCTCAGAGAGTGGAGAAGATAACGATAATGAGAGAAAGAGGTTGGGGACGAGGACACCTCACTATGTCAAGTGGTATCAGAGCAAATTCTTGTCTGTATACTTCAAGCAAGAGGAGCGAGAGAGAAGGAGCACTCTGATACACACGTCAAGTGGTATCAAAGCGAGATTTCATCTGTATATTACAGGTGAAGGAAGACAGAGTGTTGGAGACTCTGTGATGATTGTTGCAGGTAGGCAACAGTTGAGAAGATAGTCAGGAGGACTACAGGATGAAGCTGAGCACTCAGGATTGCAGGAGTGACAGCAGCTAGTTTTCCAGGGAGGGAGATAGACACAGCAAGATGGCTACTGAAGGTCATAGAAAGAAGAGCAAAGCAGAAGAGCTCGCAGAAATAGATGAAGAGCTCACTGATATAAAGAGATATATGGAAAATCTTGAAATGAAGATGCGGCAGGATAAGAAGACGAGATGGGTGTATGAGTGGCCCGTGAAGAAGCAAAAAGTGAAGTGGCCAGTCAGGGAGTTGATGGTCATAAGACAGCGTAGGCTGTTAAAAAGATGGTTGAGGTACGGTGAAAACCTCAAGACCATAGAAGAAGAGATGGTTCAGGTATGCAAACCAGATATTGGGGAAGTTCTCGGTGAAGAGAATGGATTGGGATCGTCTGAAGATCTCAAGCACTGCCAAGAGGGCAGGGAAGAAATTCCAATTTTCCAGGAGGGAAATGATAATAGGTCACTGCGGGATCTCGAAGACTGCCAGGAGGGCATCGAAAGCATCCCATATTTCTAGATGGGCAGGGTTGAGAAAATGACTGGGATTCAGCCAGAGGAGTTGACAAAGTAGATGGATTTAGATCAGCAGGTGAAACTGATAGCAGAGGAAGACCGGAGAAGTCTTCTGATGATTGGGGGAATCGAGATATTCCTACCATTCACCGAGGAGGAGGTAGAAAAATGTGTTGTAGATGATCCGACAACAGTAGAGGAACAGTTCAATGTGACTGTCCAAGAAAAATTGGAGCAGACTTTAAAAACTGCCCAAGCAGAAGCAGAAGCAGAAGAGGAAGACGAGCATTCTGAGGAATGGCTTGATATTTTCAGTGATGAAGCTGAAGGTATTGCAACACGGGAGTTTGCAGCAGAAGAAGAAGAAGACACAGACAACATTTGTTTTGTTGATCTGTGGAAACAGGTAGAAGTCCTGGAAGAGCGGGTGAAAGTGCAGAGCGTGCACATCCAACAGGTGAAGTTGGAAGCAGATGATGAAGGAACCATGGGAGATCATGATGATCTGCCCAATTGCCAAAAACAATTGCAGCTGAGGAGACTACATGAGCAGAACCAACCATGGGAGCAACTAGACAAAGTGATCGAAGAGATCATAAAGCTGATGTTTAGGTCAATAGAGACTGCTAGGAAGGAGAGGCTGAGCAGAAGAGAAGCAATAGCGCAGAAGAGGAAGCAACAGCAGTAGAATGGAGCGGATGAATAGCTCCATAGGTTTATTTGGGATCCAGGAGGATTCCAACAGCTTAGGTGGGAAGCTCATGAGCAGGATCTCATGATTTTGCAGCTGAGGAGTTTGATGCAGGAGCATCTCTCCACGTCAGCCAACCAGCCAGCCAGCCACGCCAGCGAATTCAAATCGCACGCTGAAAGAGAGGCGTAGCCTCATTAAATTATGAATTGAATGTAACTTTAATGTTTTTAAGCTGTTGATCTAGGAAGTTTTGCTTTGTGCAAGAATTAGATAAGATTGTCTTTAATGCTAGATTGGTTGAGATCTAGATCCAGACACTGGACTAGACATCCATTTATTGTAATTGATTAGAGTAGGTAGGTATGGAGGGAAGTGCTCAAAGAGCCCCCTCAGGTAAAAGATATTTCAGATCTCATTTTGGTAGATTTGTAGAGTGAGTTAGGAGGTATATGAGAGAGCCATAGAGAGCTTGAGAACACCTTGTAAAATACAAGCATTTTCCATTTTTAATATAATCAGAAGCAATTTTTCCTGCACATGTTTTGTATTATGTGGATGTCTATGAGTGTTCCTTTTATGTTGTATATGTATGCTATAGTTTTGCATTTGGAGGGAGTGTGTTTGATTTTAGGTGAAGGTCTTTGAGGCTTCACACTAGGAGGGTGTGACAGAACACTGCTGGTTCTGATAGCTGTGCATAGAGGATGCACTTCTGAACTCTGTGAAGTCAGATAGAGACGTGCTGCGGCACAGGAGCTGGAATCACCAACTCAGAGGAAAAATACCTCAAGGTTGTTGAATACCTTGGAGGCAAGGCTATGTAGCTGAGACACAGTTGTAGACAGAAGCTCTTAGGAGTTCTGTAGAAGCTCTACCAAGTGCGCATTGAGCATAGGCACAAGGTGCATTGAGGAAGAACTCTGATGTGGGTTCAGAAGAAGAAGACAAAATTTTGTTGTGGATTTTGTAGAGCTCTGCCAGGTGGGCATTGAGCATATGCACAGTGGGGCATTGTGGAGGAACTCTGCTGTGAGTTTAGAAAGAAGAAACCAGAATCATTGAGGATTCTGAGAGCTCTTCCAGGTGGGCATCGAGCAGGTGTGTAGGTGCACGAAAGACAACAAAACTATTGCCATTTCTGGGAAAGGAACTCTTCTAGGTGGGCATTTGATTCATTGTGTAGATAGGCATAGGAGGAAAAGAACTCTTTGAGTTTGGGAGATGGAGGAAGTATCCATTGAAGGATATTCACCGGGTTGTTGAACACCCAGAAGGACTCAGCAAGAGGTTGCTTGAGCAGGAAGACTGCCAGGGAGGCATTTTATTCTCCATCTGTGAGAAAAGAAAGGAAAATCCCTTTAGGGGTTTGAGCATTGAGGAAAGCTCAGGGTAGTTAGCACCAACGTGTGCATGTGAAGAGCCTCTGCAAGGAGCGCAAGAGTCGAAGAATCCTTCGAGGATTCGAAGAAAGAAAGCTCAGGAGGAGTTAGTGTTTCATACGTGTGGCGAGGCTCAAAGTTGAAGAGCTCACAGAGGAGAAACGAGACAAAGGTCGAGGCCTTTGGGGACCTCTTGGAATTCTTCCAAGTGTAGGAAGAAAGTGCACAGGAAGCTCAGGAGGGAGCACAGCTGCCGTTGGATCGGTCGAAGAGATCTAGGCCGTTGGTTTTCACGCTGAGAAAGAATCAGAGGAGGAGCATGCAGAAGAATGGATCTAAGCCAGCAGACCTTGGGAAGATACCTGACAACCATCAGATATTCATGAAGTTACGAGGGATTTAACCTCGTGAACAGGAGGAGAGAAGGCCCAAGGAAGTCCCGACACATATCGAGATATCAGAGATCCCGGGAGTGAAGTGTTCACACATTTCGGAATCGTGAAGTCGGAAACCCTAGTGAGGAGGATTGACTATGGTCACGGGGTAGCAGTCACGTGGACTGGGAGTTGAGCTAGGAGGGCTATCTAAGGCCAAAGCGCATCAGGATTCGGAGAATCGGGAGTCCTGTGGACAAAGGGTTTGTGCATTTCAGCATCGCGAACCCCGAAAATTCGATAGGAGGAGCCTCATCAGGATTATATGACTGTGTTAATATAGGAGATGGTCGTATGGGCCATGGTATATCCGGAAAGGGCTAACGCGCAAAGAAGAGGTGTATCGGATACCATAGGATCGAGAATCCTGATGATAGGGGATTCATGCATTTCGGCATAGCAAAACTCAAACCCCGATAGTAAGATTTGACTACGGTCATATGTGGAAGGTGGTCGTATGGACCAGGAGTCTAGCCATGGGTCTAGCGCGTAAAGGAGCGCATCAAAATTCGTAGGATCGGGGATCCGGTGGACAAAGTGTCCATACACTTAAACACTGCAAAGTCTGAATTTTCGATAAGGGATAGTGTTGTGGTCCTATACGTTCTGGTCAAATGGGCTAGAGCGTAGCCAGGAGGGGCTAAGGATAAAGAAATGGCACATCGATAATCAGGAGTTGGAGAGGTTAGGAACTCTCGACAACGGGGATTACGAAACCCCGAAACCTGAAACTAAGTGGAGAAAATTTCACGGTGACTGCAGAGACCGTGACAGGGAAATAATAAGGACCTGTGGATCAGGTTTCAACAGGGATTCCAACAGGGGATCTAAAGAGCCGCTTCGGCTCAGAGAATGGAGAATATAACGATCCTGAAAGCAGGAGGTCAGGGATGAGGACACCTCACTGCATAAAATTTCTTGATTTCTTTGGTGCCCCAGACAGTGAAGCCACTGAGGCATGGTTTGAGAATAAGTCGAGGTTCTTGCACTTCATGACTAGACCTCCAATATGAAGGTCTAAAGAGTGGTCTTTCAAAATAAGGGGAGCTCTCTTCTATGGTGGAAGACACTCCTTCCACTTTTAAAATTCGCCATCGAAGACATGTCATGGGAACTGATCGAGGAACGGTTCCATGAGAGGAATCTTCTAAGGAATTCGTTGAGCATCAAATAAACGAGTTCAACGCCTTATGAAAGGGCAGCCATACTATTCCTGAGTACGAGGCTCTTTTTTGGAGCTTCTTCGGTATGCTGTGGACCATTACCAAGAAACTTAAGTTCAACATGTTTGTGTTGGCCTTGGCATTGGAATTCAGCTTCTAATTCGGGTACCAGGATTACTAGACCAAAGAAGTATGTTGGAATGTGGGGAGCCACAATTCTAGCATGAATGCCCAGTGAAGAGGACTAGAGCATATGGATCAGTCGGACCCACTACCATGGGAAATTGGGCAAGGCCCATCGAATTCATGTAGCATTGAATAATAGCAAGGTAGAGAACCAATCGACTATGCTCGAGACGTCAGTTATCGTCGCTGACTAGACACTTAGTGATTTGATGGATCTAGGTGCTACCGAGAGTTTCATTTCTGGTGCAGTGATAAAAAGGATTAAGGTAAAGGCAGTCAAACACGAAAATTTTAGCTTGGTAGAGATGGGTTCAGGAGCCAAGCATAAGGTTAGAGGAAAGGTTATAGGCTCTACCCTTAACCTAGGATATTTTGTCACCAGGTTCGACCTCTACGTCACAATCTTAGGATCTTTTGACGTCGTAATCTTTATGGACTGGTTGGAATCACACGAGGCAATACTCGACTGTAAGATGAAATAGTGGATCTTGGTCGATGATGAGGGATAGAGACGCATGATTGTAGTTCGAAACTAGGGAGATTCCCTGAGGTTCATCTCTTCCTTGCAGCTACAAAGGAGCATGTGCAAGGGGTGTAAGATTCATGTGATCCTTTCCTTAAACGAAAAGGGAGTAGCAGAAGGTCTACATCACCTTCCAATGGTGAGAGAGTTTGTTGATGTATTTCTGGAGGAGTTACATGGGATGCCTCCAAAGAGGTAATTGGATTTTTTTATAGAACTAAAACTTGGGACTAAATGAATAGCGAGAACGCCTTATTGTATCTCAACCCCAGAGTTACAAGAGTTGAGAATGCAACTGAAGGATTTGCTCGACCTCAGACTTGAAGTCCAAGTGTGTCACCGTGGGGTGTGCATGTTATTTTCATACGAAAGAAGGATGGGTCATGGAGACTCTGCATTGACTACCATCAATTGAAGAAGGAAATGATCAAGAATCAATATCCACTTCCAAGGATTGATGAATTGTTCTATCAGATCAAGGGTGTGACAACGTTTTCCAAGATCAATTTGCGATTAGGGTATCACCTATTACAGATCAAGGAGGATGACGTCCCTAAGACCACCTTTAAGATGAGGTTTGGACATTACAAGTTTAATGTTTTATCATTGGGACTGACAAACACCGTAGGGGTATTTATGGGATTGATGAATGGGGTGTTATGTGAGTACTTGGACAAGTTCATCCAAGTATTCATTGATGATATTTTGATTTACTCTTGGACGATGGAGGAGCATGATGAGTGCTTGTTGTTGGTTGTGGAGCCTGATTATCTTCCTGATTCAGAGGTCCTTGATTTCAGCCGTGTTTATACCCCATGAAGTATTTACACCCCATAAGTATGTACAATCTTCCATGTAGTGGAGTGCAGAGGGGGGGTACCCCCTCTGCGGGGTCCGGGGGCCTATCCCTCCGGCTGGGGGGTCTGGGGGCAAGCGGGGGTTCGGGGGCGAAGCCCCTGAAGAAAAAATTGCCTTGTAAAAGTATATTGTAATTTCATTGTAAATCTAGACCATTCATTATAAGGTCGCAGATCTAATGGTAGAGATTATGTTAGGGTTTTTTTCCCTAGAAGGCAACCCTCTTTTATGAGGGAAATGTATTGCGGCTATGGAGGATGGGGAATATTGTATTCTGAGAGAGGAGACTGTGAGAGAAAGAAGAGGAAGTTACAGTGGGTTTTGCTGTAGGTTGTATCCCTTCATTTGCTGGATAATAATAAATGAAGGACCTGGCAATTTCTCTAGTGGACGTAGCCCACACTGGGTGAACCACGTAAATCTCTGTCTCTCTTGTATTGTGTGTCTTTTGTGTTTTGTTTCTGTATTTGTTTTATTTTATTGCTCGGCGGTCCTTTTTTTATAACAACTGGTATCAGAGTGTAAGGTAACTCGCATGAAAAGAGGGTTCCTGGTTCAAGTGGGAGCAATGTTGGAAGATGGAAAGTTTAGGGTCGAGAAATTTAACGACCAAAACTACCAGTTATGGAAGATGCATATGGAGAGACTCTGGGTGAGATGCCAAGAGGCTCTTGGTGAGATTCCAAGAGGCTCTTGGTGAGATGCCAAGAGCAAGGGACTTTTGGTGAGATGTCTAGGTTGAGATCTTTGGTGAGATGCCAAGAGGCTCTTGGTGAGATGCCAAGAGCAAGGGACCTTTGGTGATATGCCAAGGTCGAGTGGTGAGATGCCAAGAGGCTCTTGGTGAGATGCCAAGAGCAAGGGACCTTTGGTGAGATGCCAAGGTTGAGATTTTTGGTGAGATGCAAAGATCAAGGCTTGAATCAAGAAGTACTTTGATTCAAGGAGGTCTCAGATAGGTGGAGAAGGACTTCCATCTAGAGATCAGGTGAAATGTTGATGCTGAGAGGGTTGGATCATAAAAGATTGTGATTCAAGATCTTGGATAGGTGGAATAACAGTAAGTTGGATTTCAAAACTGCAAAAGGTTTTTGCACTTTCAACAACAGAGGCAGAGTATGTTGCTGCTACAGAGGCTAGTAAAGAAATGATTTGGTTACAAAGGTTTATGGAGGAATTGGGAAAGAAGTAGGAGAACAACAAGTTGTACTGTGACAGTCAGAGTGCCATTCACCTTGCAAAGAACTCAGCCTTCCATTCGAAGACTAA
>SNQJ01S0038696.1:27168-60141 GCA_010110895.2 Picea sitchensis
GGAAAGGTTATAGGTTGTACCCTTAACATGGGAAAGTTTGTCACTAGGGCCGCACTGTATGTCATGATCTTAGGATCTTATGATGTCATAATCGGTATGGAATGGTTGGAATCGCATGAGGTGATACTCAACTGTAAGATGAAAATGTGGAGCTTGGTCGATGATGAGGGACAAAGACACGTGATTGTAGGTCAGAACCAGGGAGTTTGCATGAGGTTCATCTCTTTCTTGCAGCTATGGAAGAGCATGTGCAAGGGGTGTAAAGTTCATGTGATCCTTTCCTTAAATGAAAAGGGAGTAGTAGAAGGTCTAGATCACCTTCAGGTGGTGAGAGAGTTTGTTGATGTCTTCCTAGAGGAGCTACCTAGGATGGCACCAGAGAGGGAATTGGAGTTTTCTATAGACCTAAAATCAGGGACTGAACCAATAGCGAGAATGCCTTATCGTATGTCGACCCTGAAGTTACAGGAGTTGAGAATGAAACTGAAGGAGTTGCTCGACCTGAGACTTATACGTCTGAGTGTGTCACCGTGGGGTGTGATTCTTATGTTTATATGAAATAAGGATGCGTCATGGAGACTATGCATTGACTAACGTCAATTGAACAAGGCAACAATCAAGAATCAATATCCACTGCCAAGGATTGATGAATTGTTCAATCAAATGAAGGGTATGACAGTGTTTTCCAAGATCGATTTTCCATCAAAGTATCATCGATTACAGATCAAGGAGGATTCCATCCCTAATACCACCTTTAAGATGAGGTTTGGACATTATGAGTTTATTGTTTTACCATTGGGACTGACAAATTCTCCAGGGGTATTTATGAGTTTGATGAACGGGGTGTTGTGTGAGTACTTGGACAAGTTCGTCCAAGTATTCATAGATGATATTTTTATTTAGTCTTGGATGATGGAGGATCATGACGAGCGCTTGCATGTGGTACTACATTTTCTGCGAGAGCACAAATTGTATGGGAAGTTTTACAAATGCTCATTTTATCACTAGAAGATTCATTACTTAGGGCATATCATCTCCAGCGAAGGTATCGTCAGGGATCCAACAAAGGTCGAGGATATTATTGAATGTAATGCATCAAAGTATGTCCTGAAAGTGCGTAGCTTCATGGGTTTAGCAGGATACTAATGAAGGTTCGTCGAGGGATTTTCGAAGATAGAAAATCTGATCATGGAATTGCAGAAGAAGAAAAAGAAGTTTTTTTGGACCGAGAAATGCGCGGAATCATTTCGGAGGCTCAACAAGCTATTGAAAACAACACATATACTAAAGTACCATGACATGGACGTGAACTTCTTGGTATGCACTGACACATCCAAGGAAGGCTTAGGCGGAGTCTTTATGCCAGATGGTTGACTGATCACTTACTTCTCGAGGAAATTGAGAAGGCATGAGGAGAACTATGTGACATGTGATTTGGAGTTGATATCAATTGTTTATTCCTTGAAGGTTGGAAGACACTACCTTGTTGGATGAAAATTTGAATTAAAAAAATGGACCACTGTGGACTACAACACATCTTTACACAAAAGAGACCTGAATGCGCGACAACGGTGTTGGTCGAAACTGCTTAGCGAGTGCGATTTTGAGATTACTTACATAAACAGACAATGAACCGAGCAACATATTCATTGAGTGGGAGACCTCACACCTTTTCATTGTTGCCTCTTCCAACAAATCTATGTGAAAATATTCTAACTTTAAAGTGCGATGATGACTGGTACAAGAGGTCAAGGATTTTATCGGACAAAAAAAAATGATGGTACCAATATTTGAAGGATTTACATTAGACGATGAAGTACTACTGAGATAAAAAAAAAATGAATTTACGTACCACTGACCGACAAGTTGAGGATTTGGATCCTAAACAAGGTTCACAGAGCAGTGTACATGACTCACCCGAGAGACATGAAGATGAGGGAGGACCTTAAAAACTTATTCTGATAGAAAGGAATGAAGTTAGACATAGTCAACTATGTGGCCAGATGTCTAGAATGTCAGCAGGTAAGGGCCAAACATAGACATCCAACAAGATTACTACATTTACATGCTATTACGGAATCAAAATGGGAGGTTATTTTGATGCATTTTATTATTGGATTGCTACTGATGACAAGGAGACACGACTCGATTTTCGTGGTATTTGACACTCTGACGAAGAGTGTTAATTTAATCCTATGTGTACAACATATCAAGCACTTGACATAGTTAGAGTTTTCATCAATGAGATTGGGAGGTTGTATGGCATACCTAAGGGGATTATATCTGATCAAGGATCTGTGTTTACTGGACGATTTTGGACTAGTTCCCAAGAGGCCTTGGGAACCCAACTTAAATTTAGTATTGTGTATCACCCAAAGACTGACAGACAGACCAGACGAATGAACCAGACCTTAGAAGGCATGTTTTGCATGTACATGATGGACCATCCAAAGAATTGGGAAGAATTCTTGCCACTAGTAGAATTCTCTTATAACAACAATTACCAAAGCACCATTAAGATGGCACCCTTTGAGTTTCTTTATGGCCAACCATGTCGAACGCCTTTGAGTTGGGATCAGTTGAGGTTAGGGTCCTGGTGGGACTGAGAATGATCCAAGAAATGGAAGATTAAATGCAAACTAAGACAAAGGATCAAAGAAGTGTAGGATTCACAGAAGAGTTATGTCGATGCATGTCATGTCGATCATAGTTACGATGTGGTGATCAAGTATTCTTGTGGATGAGACCTCATAAGAGTTCAATCAAGTTGGAAAAAGGGGCTAAACTATCTCCTATATTCGTGGTAACCTACAGGATTGTGCAAAGGAGAGGCCCGTGGCCTATTTATTATCCTTGTTGATTCTTGAGTCGTATGCATGATATATTTCACGTCTCTATTTGAGACATTTTGATTAGTGATCCTACACATGTTTTCACTTGAGAACCTTGTGGGTGTCGGATGAGGGTGGGCTCACGGATGATCTGATATGCATCCTAGATCATCGCGTTCGACATCTACGACGTCAATGAGTAGATTAGGTCAAGGTCCAGTGGGACCAGTAGATTCCACACTGGACAACCTGGGAGGATGCATATGATATGTAGTTTTTCTTTTATAGATAGACTTATGATACTATGATACACATTATTTCAACCCTTATATACTGTGAAACTTCGGGACAAAGTTTAGACAAAGAGGGGGTGTATGTAACATCCTGCTCTTGTGCGCACTGAGAAAACTTATTCTTTAAGGACACTTGCTCGCAAGTGATCCATATTATTATACTTTTTGGAATTTTAATTATGATTATGAGGCGTTATGAATTGATGACATGTTATTTGGCTTCATTGATATAGACAGGTGCTATTGAATCGATTTTCCTGAGTGTGAAAGATTTTGGACCTCGAGGATGCAGAGGCATCGATAGAACCCCTTGGACTCTGGATCGAGTCAGGGAGTGTACTATTGAGGTTTGATTGTTGTGTATATGACATTTGTGCATCTGATTAGATGATATGATTATGGATATATTTTTGACTTAATTCATTGATGATTCAGGATGATGATAGCTTGCTGACCAAACTCACATGTGGATTAGAGGGGTCACACACGACTACCAGTGACGTTGAGGGAGAGGTGTGGATAGAAACCCTGCCACAGCCTACTAGCACTCCCTCTATGGCTCAAACTATACGTTAAATGTTACCTAGTTCGAGAGGACCCACGATGTCATCAAGGCCAACTGCGACAATTTCTCAAGATGATTCTAAGGGGTGCACAATAAGGCATGGGATTTATTCCTTAGAGGCCCTTAGTCTCCGACAACATCACCCAACGAAGTATTGACTCTAGAGGTTTTTGATGTCTACTAAGTCAGTCAAGAGGTTAGTGTCACCCTTGCAACACATAGTGCGTCCTGAAGGGCACGTCGCACATGAAAAAATGGAAAGAGGCGAGTGGCACCTTTGGAGCACGTAGTGTGTTCTGAAGGGTGTGTCGCACAAGGGAAACAAATTTAGGGGAGTGGAACCCTTGGAGCACCTAGTGCATCCTGAAGGGCACATCACACTGATAATTAATAAATGGATAAACCTAGATGGCCTTAGGACGAATAATGTGATAAGAAAGATTTAAAACAATTCCCCTAATAAATTGTCGCCCAGCCTAGGAAAATAAAGTTTAGGTCTAAGTGATACTTATGATAAAAGAATTTTTATCTATTTATATAAAAGGAAAAAGGAAAAATAAATCCTTAATAGTGATAATCATCATTAATCATGTGACGAGAAGAGGGTAAGTAATTCATTTAATTTATAAAAATCTTTCGGGGGATAAAATTTAAAAAGGGGAAAAAGGGGAAATAATTGTTTTGTCACTTATGTTAATAAAAAATTATTAATTAAAATGAAAAAGGGAAAAAGTTAATTTATACACTTGCCAATTTGAGTTTTAAATGAAAATGGAAATAGAGAAATTTAAAAGAATTAGGAAACTAGGAAAAAGCAGGAAACACAAAAAGAAAGGGGAAACTGAAGGAAAAAGAAGAAAGCCTAACTTAGTAAGGTATCTAGAATTTAAGAACTTTCTAAATTAAACTCAACTAGTAAATTAGTAAGGGGGAAAGTCATTAAAAATTGTAAGAGAATATGGGGACACCTAGGAGCGATTCTAGGAGTTCTTTTAGGTGGGTGAGGGAAATAGGAGTAATTAATTAATTAATGAAATTAATTTATGGTGCAATGAAGGGGATGGGTGACACATGTACGGGGAGGATTTTATGAATTAAATTGTTGAAAAATAAATTAAATGAGAATTTGGAAAAGTAAAGGACTTCGAAACTCTATATAATGGAGGGAGGAGAAGGATGATGGATCTCTTCTGTTATGCTTAATGTTACGCTACACAATTTTATACATGACTGAATTAGCTTGTGGGAGTTGGGATACCCAGCTCAGTGAGAAGTGATAGCTCGACCTTGCGAGGCGAGCTGGGAGATAGCTGATTCTTTAGTTAGTGTGCATGGCCCTTTTTCATCTCGGGGGGCTAAGAGGGAAGAAGAGTACCCCTAACATTGGTTGGGAGGTACCGGTGAAGTCTCATTGGTCGGAAAGAGGGAGCTACATGGAGCACGTGGGACAACAAATCATAGCGGGTGACTTGGGCTATGGTACGCTTCCTTTATTTCTGCATGGTAGATTATTAGTATACTTGGTGCTTTTAGTTTTGTATATTTATTTGGGTAAAGAAAGTGATTGAACTAGCATTTTAATTGATAATTGAATCTCCCCCATAGCCTTAAGCTCGTTGTTGATTGATTCCCTTTGCTTTCGATCCTTGCATGTCATGACCATCCTATGGTTTTATTGTTTTTGTGATGAGTTTGTGCTTCTTAATTCGCCCTCATCCCTAGCTCATCAGTCCTTGCATGGGAAGTCGATCAGGAGATAGATCGACGGTCATCACTTCAGTGTTAATAGACCTATAGATCCTAATGTGTTGCCTTTCTGTGCAACGATGATGAGCGACAGATGTTTCTGCCCAATCGTCTACCCCTGTTGATTGTTCTTGGTTAAATGATGGTCATTGCACCTTTTGGCATTTGATTACCTCTGTGTATGGTTTATCCTTCTCCTGCAAACTGATTCATATCCTCTGGATTTGATCTTTGCACTTGCTTGGACTTTGCATTTTGATATATAACCCCTGAATTCTAAATGATCTCGACATGCAATCACTGTGTTTACTTTATCTCTGCATTTCCACCCACTTTTACCCAGTATTCAACCCACTCTCCTTGGCATCTTATACTCTGCAATCTGGATACGTAACCACTACGAATTCCATGGTTCCCTACAAGCATTCAATCACAAATTTTTCCTCTGCAATCTAATACATTCGATGGGGAATTTTACCCTGTGAATTTACCCTTGGTTTATACATTTACAGACTGTGATTTCACCCTTCTATTGTACAACGATTACGTGCTTCTATTTCACATCTATTTCATCCTACCATTGCACAACTATTTAGTCCTTCCTTGCACGGCGATATCATGACACATAGGGAACTAATATTTTTCTGAGCAAAATCTTTATTTTTTTCATTTGGTTAGACAACAATTATAATTGTATATAGAGAGAATTTGATTAGATAGCAATTAGATTTATATAGACAATGTTTTCATTGTCATGACAACATTATATATATATATATTTTAATTCCCGACGAAATTCCTTTAGAGTTGTTAATACTTTTAAGAAAGCGATATCCTGACAGAGATATGTACATTTAAACCTTTGCTAATTTCTTGTTATATTATTATTAAATTTTTATGGGACAATGATACAATGCGTTTCTAGATAGCATATTATTATGTATATATATTGGATGGAAAATGATTTATTACACAATCTTCACACCACCATATTCATGGCACACACATAGCCTTCACACCGCGATTTCGTGGCACTTTACACAATATTTCAACCACGATTCCTTAGCGAATTACACAGGGCTACCCCATGAATTTTTGGGCAAGCTCACCTAGCCTTCATGGTTGCGATTTTAATATGATCATGACTGAATTATAAAATGTTGTGTAAGGATGAATTTTTAATTAGCGAATTTAATATGCTTCTTAATACATTCAATCATTTTAATTATGTGTTTGTATATGCTTATTTAACATGTGCTTTAATCCTTTAGAAATTGGCGAATTTAAATTTTAATCCTTTAGAAATTAGTGTTTTAATGCTCTGATATAGTCGTGGAATATGGAATTTTAATGCTCTGAATTTGAATTGAATTTTAATCTTTTAGAAACTGGCATTTTAATGCTCTGATATAGTTGATGAATCTGGAGTTTTAATGCTTCGAATTGAATTGAATTTTAATCCTTTAGAAACTGGCGTTTTAATGCTCGGATATAGTCGTTTAATCTGGCGTTTTAATGCTCGGATATAGTCGTTTAATCTGGCGTTTTAATGCTCTGAATTTTAATTGAATTTTAATCCTTTAGAAACTGGCGTTTTAATGCTCTGATATAGTCATTGAATCTACAAGATGCAAGTTAAATTCTTGCACAAAGACAACATAGCTCTAGGTTATGCAAATAGTCAAAATAGGTTCATTTGACTAAGGACGTGAAATAGTAAGCATTTAAAAATGGTGATAGACCATTGTAATAAATTGGAAAAGGTTTCAAATCTTTAGAAATTGTTTTCTTGGTGAAAATATGAATTGTAGAAAAGTCAAAATATCAAACATGGCAGTGAAGCTAAGAACTTTAAAGTCAAATTTTAATGTTAAATTATTTTAAACCATATTTAGATATCAAAATTTTATATTAATACTGGAATCTCTAAAGTCAACTTAGGCACCGAATGTTAACTAGCTTGGGTATCAGACCGAATAAGAAATATTAGGTTAAGCAAATTTTAGTATAAGTGTAAATTACCAAGATGTTTACATACCTAATTTGTGTAGTTTAGTTATGTTCATCTTTTATCATGTTCTCTTTAAGGGATGTAACAAATATAAATGGATCTCATAGAAATTATTGTAAAAGTATTGCATAAGAATAAAATCCTATCGATTGGGGTCCTGTTTCAAGCTTGGTTCACTCCCAAGGGAGATGCACTTATGATTTCCAAGGAAGCAAGTTCAACTTCGTGGTTGGATAGTTTAGGAATGTTATATTCGCCAAGTTTTTGCATGTGTCGATTGGGGCTTGGGTTATTCATATTGTGATTCAACAGTGCATTTGATATCCTAGCACGTTTGTTTTCTTGAGTCATCAGTCCAGATATGATTGTGTTTCTCCAGGGTGATCGTCATGCCTGTCATGCAGGGGATGACTATGATCCACGATGAGGGATCATGTTGTCATATTGGATAAGTGACGATAACTTGACGGAGTCTCACACTTCCCATGTGAGTGTTATTGATCGTTGTAACTTAAGTTGTTGTTAGTGGTTGAGTTGTAACACCTTCATGTGTTAGGTTCACACACCTTGAGGTTCTAGTCAGTGTTCGTCTAGAATGTTGTGTGTCAGGACGAGGATGTTATCCCTTAGCTTGTAGATGTGGTAACAATTGCGTTGGGTGGGTAGTCATTCCTCCATGTTATTATGTGCATGCTTTTCCCAGTCGCCCTTATGCCTATGTGTGGAGCCTTAATTGTTGTTATCTATTCTACGGGCGTGGTGCTCACCGCCAGCTTTGTTGTCTAGCTGTAATCATTGTGGTGATCATGTCTAAAAAAAAAAAAAAAAACATTTTACTTTCACTTACATTTGGTGAAAGTGCAGTAACGTCACGGGGGTTGTCACATATGGTATCGGAGCGGGTTCAACCTTGCAACTTGGATAAATAGAGTTCCACTTTGTAGTAAACCTTTGAGTTCTGACCTGGCTAATTCAAAACCCAAAGTATCTAAGAAATTGATATCAATTAGGATGCCACATAGGTTACAGTGTGGTGTCGTGGAAGGAGTGTGGCAGCCTCCTAAGTGCTACACCTCTCGGTCTAACCCCATGGGGAGGAAAAATCCCTTAGGTTGGATTCAGTTGTTGTAAGGGATGATGATCATCCAACCAGGGTCCTTCTAGAGATGGTTAGAGAGGCTTTGATTCACCTTTTGTACTGAGATGAGGCTAGGATGCCCATACCCTTGAGGGTCCACAATAATGTGCCAGTCAGTCTTTGGTAGTCTTCACTAGAACTTGAGAGAGGTCAAATTTTGATGCGAGGAGCATCTCTCCCGTCAACCAACAGAAGCTGATGACCATTGATGAATTCAAATGTACCCGGTGAAAGAGAGGCATAGCCTCATTAAATTTTGAATTGAATGCAACTTTAATGTTTTTAAGCTGTTGAGCTAGGAAGCTATGCTTTGTGCAGGCATTAGATAAGATCGACTTTAATGCTAGATTGGTTGAGATCTAGATCTAGGCGATGGACTAGACAACCATTTATTGTAATTGATTAGAGTAGGTAGATTGCGGAGGCGCTCGAAGAGCCCTCGGGGTAAAAGAGATTCCGGATCTCATTTTGGTAGAGAGCTGTGAGAGTGAGTTAGAGGTAGATAGAGAGCTAGAGAGCTTGAGAACACCTTGTAAAATACAAGCATTTTCCATTTTATTATAATCAGAAGCAGTGTTTCCTCCACATGTTCTATATTATGTGGATGTCTATGAGTGTTCAGCATACATGTTGTAGATGTGTTTTGTAGTTGTGCATTTGTGGGGAGTGTGTTTGATTTCAGGTGAAGGTCTTTGAGGCTTAACACTAGGAGGTATTAGAACACTACAGGGTTAGATGGTCATGCACAGTACTTATATGAACTCTAGCGAGTCGGTGAGGCGTTAACACGACACGAGGAGTGGAATCATCAACTCCGAGGAAGGAAGACCTCAAAGGTTGTTGAATACCTTGGAGGCAAGGTTGTGTAGGAGAGACACAGTTGCAGATATAATCTCTGATGAGTTCTGTAGAAGCTCTCCCAAGTGGGCATTGAGCGTAGGCACAAGGTGTGTTGAGGAAGAACTCTGTTGTGGGTTGAGAGAGAAGAAAGAAGATAAATTTTGTTGTGGATTCTATAGAGCTACGCGGTGGGCATTGAACATATGCACAGTGGTGCATTATGGAGGATCTTTGTTGTGAGTTGAGAAAAGAAGAAACCCGAGAATCGCGAGGGATTGAGGCGCTCTTCAGTGGGCATCGGCGAGTGCATAGGTGCCACGAAGAGCGGCGAGAACTTTTGGGTTAGGGAAAGGAACTGCCGGGTTGACATTTGAGTCATTGTGCGAGATAGGAGCAGGAGGGAAAATAACTCTTTGTGTTCGGTGGAGGAAGTATCCTTGAAAGGATATTCACTAGGTTCTTTGAAAACCAGAAGGACTTCAGCGAAGAGGTTTCTTGAAGAGGAAGGCGCAGGGGAGGCATTTTATTCTCCATCGGTGGGAAAAAGAGGCAAATCACTTTAGGGGTTTGAGGGTTGAGGAAATATCAGGGTAGTTAGCACCAACGTGTGCATGCAAAGACTTTGCAAGGAGCACAGAAGTCAAAGAATTATTTGAGGATTCGAAGAAGCTGAGGAGAGTTAAGCGTTTCCTTACCGTGTGAGCTCAAAGGCAAAGAGTTCGCAGAGGGGAAAATGAGACAAAGGTTGAGGCCTTTGGGGACTACTTGAATTCTTCCAAGTCACGGAAGAAAAGATCTTGAGAAGCTCAAGAGAACTAGCAGTAGTTGGATCGGCCAGAAGAGAGATGCAGGCCGTTAGTTTCTAACCCGAGAGAAAACATCGGAGGCATCTGAGGAGAGCGAGATCTGAGCCATCGAGAATCTTGGGAAAGAATACAAACTGATCGTTGGATGCATGAATTTGAAAGGATTTAACCTAAGTGAATAGGAGGAGGAGGCGAGGAAGTCTACGACACATGCTCCGGGATATCCGAGATATCGGGAGAGAAATCTTAGCGCATTGAGAATCATGATGCAGAAACAACGAGGATTGACTATGATCATGGGAATTGCTATGATCATGCGGGCCGGGATTTAACCAAGAAAGGGATAGCTAAGGCCAAAAGCGCCGAATCGAATCGAGAGTCCTGTGGACAAATGGTTTGTGAATTTTAGCATCGTGAACCCCAAAACTCCGATAGGAGGGCCGTCGATTATATATGGCTAGGTCATATAAGAGATGGTCGTATGGGCCATGGTATAGCCGGAAAGGGATAATGTGCAAAGAAGAGGCGTATCGAATACTGGAGGATCGAGAATCCTGATGACAGGATATTCATGCATTTTGGCATAGCGAAACTCGAACCCCGATAGTAAGATTTGACTACGGTCATATGTGGAAGGTGGTCGTATGGACCAGGAGTCTATCGAGGCTAGTGTAAAAAGGCGCATCAAATTGAGGATCGGGGATCCGTGGATAAAGTGTCCCACTCACGGTTCAACTGCTGCGAAGTCAAATTTTTGATAGAGGGATAGAACACTTGGTCCTATAAGTTTCTGAATCACATGGACTAGAGCGTATCCAGGAAGGTCTAAGGATAAAGAAAGGGCACATCGATAATCAGGAGTTGGAGAGGTTAGGAAATCTTGACAATGGGGATTACGAAACCCTGAAAACAAAACTAAAGTGAGGAAAATTTCCGATGATTGCGAAGCCTTGATAGGGAAAGAAAGAAGGACCTATGGATTGGGTTTCAACAGGGATTCCAGCAGGGAATCTGAAACCCGCTTTGGCTTTCCGGTGGAGAAGATAACGATAATGAGAGAAAGAGGTTGGGGACGAGGACACCTCACTATGTCCAGAGTGGTATCAGAGCAAATTCTTGTCTGTATACTTCAAGCAAGAGGAAGCGAGAGAGAGAAGGGAGCACTCGATACACCGTCAGGAGTGTGGCGGGTATCAAGCGATTTCATCGTATATTACGGTGAAGGAAAGGCGAGTGTTGGAGACTACGTGATGATTGATGCGGGTAGGCAGCAGGTTGAGAATAGTCCCGAGGAGGACTTCGAGGATGAAGAGGCACCGAGGGATTGCGGGGGTAATGACGGTAGTTTCGAGGAGGAGATAGACCACGGCAAGATGGCTCACCCGAAGGTCATAGAAAGAAAGAGCAAAGCGAGAAGAGCTCGCTGAGAAATAGATGAAGAGCTCCGTCGAAAGATATATGGAAAATCTTGAAATATGAAGATCTTTTGGCGGGATAAGAGCGAGATGGGTGTATGAGTGGCCAATGAAGAAGAAGGTAAAATGGCGGTCGGGGGAGTTGATGGTCAGAGGGCAGCGCGGGCTGTTAAAAAGATGGTTGAGGTACGGTGAAAACCTCAAGACCATAGAAGAAGAGATGGTTCAGGTATGCAAACCCGAGACTGGGAGAATTCTTGGTGAAAAGAATGAAATGGGATCAACTGAAAATCTCAAGAAGAGGCGGGGAAGAAATTCAATTTTCGGGGAGGAAATGATAATAGGTCGCTGCGGGGATCACCGAAGGCGCGAGGAGACGCCGAAAGCATCATATTTCTAGATGGGCGGGGTTGAAATAGGCGGGATTGACGGAGGAGTTGACAAAGTAGATGGATTTAGATCAGCATGTGAAACTGATAGAGGAGGAAGATATGATAAATCTTATGATGATTGGTAGGAATGAGATATTCCCCACCATTCCGCAGGAGAGGTAGAAAAATGTGTTTGTAGATGATCCGACAACGGTAGAGAACGGTTCAATGTGGTATCCAAGAAAAGTGGAAGCGGAACTTTAAAAGCGCTAGCGAAGCGAAGCGAAGAGCGAGCATTACGAATGGCTTGATATTTTGTGATGAAGCTGAAGGTATTACAACCGCGGGGAGTTTCACGTGAAGAAGAACCCTGGAACAACATTTGTTTTGTTGATACGTAGAAAGCGAATAGTCACGGAAAGGCGGGTGAAAGTCGCGAGGCGTGCACATGAAGTTGGAAGCGGATGATGAAGGAACCATGGGAGATCATGATGATCTAACCAATTGCAGAAAAATTTTGCAACCGAGGACACTACATGAGCAGAGCCAGCCACTAGAGCAGCTAGACAAAGTGATCGAAGAGATCATAAAGCTGATGTTAGATTCAATAGAGGCGCTGGGAAGGAGAATTTGTGAAGAAACAATAGCGGAGAGGAAACAAGCGATTAGAATGGAGCGGATGAATAATCCATGGGACATTTGGGATCGGGAGAGTTCAACGACTTAGGTGGGGAAGCTCATGGCGGGGATCTCATGATTTTGCGGTGAGGAGTTTGATCACGAGAACATCTCCCACGTCGACCAACCGACGACCCGACCGCGCGTGAATTCAATCGCTTATTTGAAGAGGCATTGGCCTCATTAAATTATGAATTGAATGTAACATGTTTTAAGGCGTTGATCTACAAAGCGGAAGTTTTGCTTTGTGCAAGAATTAGATAAGATTGTCTTTAATGCTGGGTGTGGTTGAGATCTAGATCCGGATGCGGACTAGACATCCATTTATTGTAATTGATTAGAGTAGGTAGGTATGGAGGGAAGTGCTCAAAGAGCCCCCTCAATTAAAAGATATTTCAGATCTCATTTTGGTAGATTGTAATGGTTAGGAGGTATATAGAGAACCATAGAGAGCTTGAACACCTTGTAAATACAGAAGCATTTTCCATTTTAATATATAATCGAGAGCGATTTTCACATGTTTTGTATTATGTGGATGTCTATGAGTGTTCCTTTTATGTTGTATATGTATGCTATAGTTTTGCATTTGGAGGGAGTGTGTTTGATTTTAGGTGAAGGTCTTTGAGGCTTCACACTAGGAGGAGTGTGAGAACTGCTACTTGGTTGATAAACGTGCATAGAGGATGCACCGGGAACTACGTGAAGTGGATAGAGAGCGTCTTTGCGGCAGGGGCCCGGAATCACCAACTTCGGAGGAAAATACCTCAAGGTTGTTGAATACACTTCAGGAGGCAAGACTGTGTATCTGAGACACAGTTGAAGTGAGAGAGACTCAGGAGTTCGTAGAAGCTCTGCAAGTGCGCGTGAGCATAGGCACAAAGTGCATTTGAAGGAAGAATTTCTGATGTGGGTTCAGAAGAAGAAGACAAAATTTTGTTGTGGATTTTGTAGAGCTGCCCGGTGGGCATTGAGCATATGCGGTGCGGTGCATTGTGGAGGAACTTCTGCTTGTGAGTTTAGAAAAGAAGAAGCGAGAATCATTGAGGGATTAAAGGCTCTTCCGGTGGGCATCGGCGGTGTGTGGTGCCCGCGAAAGACAACAAAACTAATGCCATTTCACGGGAGAGGATACTCTTCTAGGTGGGCATTTGATTCATTGTGTAGATAGGCATAGGAGGAAAAGAACTCTTTGAGTTTGGGAGATGGAGAAGTATCCATGGGATATTCACGGGTTGTTGAACACGAGGAAAGGTCCGGCCAAGAGGTTGCTTGAAGCGGGGAGAAAGGCTTGCCGGGGAGGCATTTTATTCTCCATCTGCAGGAGAAGGAGGAAGGATTTATTTCCTTAAGGTTTGAGTATTGGAGAATCTCAGAAGAGTAGCACTTTGTGTGTGAAGACTCTACAGGAGTGTAGAGTTCAAATATTCAAGGATTTGAAGACAAGATTAGGAGGAGTTAGCGTTTCATACATGCGGCGGGGCTCAAAGTTGAAGAGCTCACAGAGGGAGAAGCGAGACAGGTCGAGGCCTTTGGGGACCTCTTGGAATTCTTCCAGAAGTGTAGGAAGAAAGTGCGAGGAAGCTCGGGGAGGAACCGGTGCGGGTGGATCGATTAGAAAGAGATCTAAAGCGTTGGTTTCCGAGAAAGGCCACGGAAGGAGGAGCATGCGAGGGAAAAGAATGGATCTAACCCGGCCCGGTGCTTGGGAAGATGCGACAACCATCGGATATTCCTTGAAGTTACGAGGATTTAACCTGTTGAAGCGGAGGAAAGGCCCAAAGTCAGGCACATATCGAGATATCGGAGATCGAGAGGATGGATGTTCACCACATTTAGAATCATTAAATTGGGAAACCTAGTGAAAGGGAGGATTGACTATAGTCCGCGGGGTAGCGATCGATGGTGGGAGTTGAGCTAGGAGGGCTATCTAAGGCCAAAGCGCGCTCCGGGGATTGAATGGAGTCCACGTGGACAAAGGGGTTTGTGCATTTCAGCATGTGAACCGAAAGGAGGTGTCCCGATAGGAGGGACCTCCTTCCGGGGATTATATGGCGTGTTAATATAGGAGATGGTGCATTATGGAGCCGCTGGGCCTTATCGAAGGGCTAGCAGCGCAAAGAAAAGTGTATCCGGATGCCGTAGGATCGAGAATCCACATTGATAGGGGACTCATGCATTTGACATAGCAAGAGCTCAAACCCGATAGTAGGTTTATTCTGGTCATATGTGGAAAGGTGGTCGTATGGACCCGAGTCTAACCATGGGTCCCTGGCAGCGTAAAGGGGCGCATCAAAGTGTTCGTGGGATCGGGGGATCCGGTGGACAAAAGTGTCCATACGCCGTACGCAAAGTCACGAATTTTTCGATAAGGGATGATGTTGTGGTCCTATACGTTACAGTCAAATGGGCTAGGCGTAGCCGAGGAGGAGCTAAGGATAAAGAAATAGCATGCGATGTCGAGGGAGTTGGAGAGGTTAGGAACTCTCGACAACAGGGGATTCCTGAAAACCAGAAGACTTACGAAACTAAGTGGAGAAAATTTCCGGTGGCTGCGAGGCGAGTGACGGGGAAAATAATAAGGACTGTGGATCGGTTTCCAGCGGTTCAACGGGGGATCTAAGAGCCGCTTGACCGGAGAATGGAGAATATATATAGCGATCGCGGAGGTCGGGGATGAGGACACCTCGCGCATAAATTTCTTGATTTCTTTGGTGCCCCAGACGGTGAAGCCGAGGGCATGGTTTGAGAATAAGTCGAGGTTCTTGCACTTCATGACTATACCTACAACATGAAAGTCCGCACGATGGTCTTTTCAAAATAAAGGGAGCTCGCCCATGGTAAAGAACACTCCCTTCCACTTTAAAAATTAAGCCATCGAAGACTATGTCATAGGAGGCCCGATCGAGCGGTTCCATGAGAGAATCTTCTAAGAATTCATTGAGCATCATCTCATCGAGTTCAACGCCTTATGAAAGGGCAGCCATACTATTCCTGAGTACGAGGCTCTTTTTTGGAGCTTCTTCGGTATCTTTGTGGACCATTACCAAGAAACTTAAGTTCAACATGTTTGTGTTGGCCTTGGCATTGGAATTCAGCTTCTGAGTGGGTACCAGGATTACTAGAACAAAGAAGTATGTTGGAATGTGGGGAGCCACAATTCTAGCATGAATACTTGATGAAGAGGACCAGAGATATGGATCGGTCGGACCCACTACCATGGGATAATTGGGCAAGGCCCATCGAATTCATGTAGCATTGAATAATAGCAAGGTAGAGAATGTCGACATACTTTCGAGGCGTCCCGGTTATCGTCGCTGACTAGACACTTAGTGATTTGATGGATCTAGGTGCTCTGAGAGTTTCATTTATGGTGCGGTGATAAAAAGGATTAAGGTAAAGAGGCGATCAAACCACACGAAAATTTTAGCTTGGTAGAGATGGGTTCAGGAGCCAAAAGCATAATGTTGGAGGAAAGGTTATAGGCTCTACCCTTAACCTAGGATATTTTTTCACCGGGTTAGAGCCTCTCACGTCACAATCTTAGGATCTTTTGACGTCGTAATCTTTATGGACTGGTTGGAATCACACGAGGCAATACTCAAATTTGTAAGATGAAATAGTGGATCTTGGTCGATGATGAGGGATAAAGGCATGATTGTAGTTGAAACTAGGAAATTCCACGGGGTTCATCTCTTCCTTTAAACTACAAAGGAGCATGTGCAAGGGGTGTAGGTCATGTGATCCTTTCCTTAAGCGAAAAGTGTGAGAAGGTCTACATCACCTTCCAATGGTGAGAGAGTTTGTTGATGTATTCCCAGAGGAGTTACATGGGATGCCTCCAAAGAGGTAATTGGATTTTTTTATAGAACTAAAACTTGGGACTAAATGAATAGCGAGAACGCCTTATTGTATCTCAACCCCGAGGTTACAAGGTTGAGAATGCAGTGGAAAGGTTGCTCATTGTATAGGACTTGAAGTCCAAGTGTGTCACCGTGGGGGTGTGCCTGTTGATATGCGAAAGAAGGATGGGTCATGGAGACTCTGCATTGACTACCATCAATTGAAGAAGGAAATGATCAAGAATCAATATCCGCTGTCAAAGAGTTGATGGTGTTCTATCAGATCAAGGGTGTGACAACGTTTTCCAAGATCAATTTGCGATTAGGGTATCACCTATTACAGATCAAGGAGGATGGCGTCCCTACCTTTTAATATGAGGCTTTTTCATTACAAGTTTAATGTTTTATCATTGGAATACTGACAAACACCGTAGGGGTATTTATGGGATTGATGAATGGGGTGTTATGTGAGTACTTGGACAAGTTCATCAAGTATTCATTGATGATATTTTGATTTACTCTTGGGCGATGGAGGAGCATGATGAGTGCTTGTTGTTGGTTGTGGAGCACGATTATCTTCTTGATTCAAAGGTCCTTGATTCAGTAGATGTTTATACCCCATGAAGTATTTACACCCCATAAAATATTTTGTCCCCAAAAGCAACAGTGGAGTCACCAGAAGGGGATTCTCTACTTGAAGTCGAGGAATATCCCTCGGTGAAGTCGGGAATAGCGGGGGTTGATGAGAAGCCTGGCTTTCTGCTGTAAAATGCCTTAATTTCATTGTAAATCTAGACCATTCATTATAAGGTGAGATCTAATGGTAGAGAGATTATGTTGGTTTTCTGAAGGCAACCCCTCTTTATGAGAAATGTATTAGGCTATATGGAGGATGGGGAATGTGTATTACGAGAGAGCGTGAGAGAAGAAAGAGGAAGTTACGGTGGGTTTTCTTGTGGGTTGTATCCCCTTCATTTATTTTGGATAATAATAAAGAAAGGATTGGCAATTTCTCTGTGGACGTAGCTACTTGGGTGAACCTCTTAAATCTCTGTCTCTCTTGTATTGTGTGTCTTTTGTGTTTTGTTTCACGTATTTGTTTTATTTTATTGCTCGTGGTCCTGTTTTTCTAACAAGCTGGTGTGTCGAGTGTAGGTAACTTCGCATGAAAGAGGGTTCACAGTTCAAGTGGGGCATGTTGGAAGATGGAAAGTTTAAGGACGAGAAATTTGACAAAACTATCGGTTATGGAAGATGCATATGGGAGAGACTTCGGGTGAGATGCGAGGCTCTTGGGTGAGAGACCAAAGAGGCTCTTGGTGAGATGTAAGAGCAAAGGGACACTGGTGAGATGTCTAGGTTGAAGGATCTTTGGTGAGATGCCAAAGAGGCTCTTGGTGAGATGCAAAACAGGGACCTTGGTGATATGCAAGGTCAGTGGTGAGATGCAAAGAGGCTCTTGGTGAGATGCACCAAGAGCAAAGGGACCTCTGGTGAGATACCAAGGTTGGATTTTTGGTGAGATGCAAAGATCAGGCTTGAATCAAGTACTTTGATTCAAGGAGGTCTGAATAGGTGGAGAAGGACTTCCATCCTAGAGATCAGGTGGGTGAAATGTTGATGCTGAGAGGGTTGGATCATAAAAGATTGTGATTCAAGATCTTGGATAGGTGGGAATAACTGATGGTTGGATTTCAAAGCGCAAAAGGTTTTGCACTTTCCAGGCCCGAGTATGTTCTTTTCACAGGAGGCTAGTAAAATGATTTGGTTACAAAGGTTTATGGAGGTGGAAAGTAGGAGAACAACAAGTTGTCTTGTGAGTCAGTGCCATTCACCTTGCAAAATAAATCAGCCTTCCATTCGAAGACTAAGCATATATAGTTGAGGTACCACTTCATACGATGCACCTTGGCCTTGGAAGATGAACAATTGAAACTGGAAAAAGATACACACTGGCAAAATCCCCACTACTTGCAGACATGTTAACAAAGAGTAACCAGAGGGGCAGGTTCTTTCTCAGTTTCAATTAGTGTCAAGAATGAATATGAAGATGAGAAATTTTCGAGGTCCAAAAAGGTTCGAGGAGTCCGACGCCTCCTGGCAATGGGTTATTTGAGGTCAGTCTCCAAGTGGGAGATTGTTGGTTGTAAGGCCTGATTATCTTCACGATTGAGGAGAGGTCCCTTGATTTCAAAGCTGTGTTTGTACCCATAGTGGCCACCCAGTATGTACACTCTTCCACCTTGGGGAGTCACGAGGAGGAGTGCCCCCTCTGCGGGGAGTGGGGGCCTATCCCCATTTGGGGGATCTGGGGGCAAGCTGGCCCCCAGCCAGTGGCCCACTGAGAAAAATTGCCTTGTAAAGTATATTGTAATTTCATTTGTAAAATCTAGACCTTTCATTATAAGGTCGTAGATCTCTATCGTTAGATCTATGAGATTATGTTAGGGTTTTTTCCTAGAAGGAAACCCTCTTTTATGAAATGTATTGTGGCTATGGAGGGATGGGGAATATTATGTAATACGAGGAAATTTTGTGAGAAAGAAGAGGAAGTTCTGTGGGTTTGTTGTAGGTTGTATCCCTTCATTTCTTTGGATAATAATAAAGGAAAGGACCTAGCAATTTCGGTGGGCCGTAGCCACATTAGATTGAATCCGATAAATCTGTGTCTCTCTCTTGTATTATGTATTGTCTTTTGTGTTTTGTTTCTATATTTGTTTTATTTTGTGCTCGGCGGTCCTGTTTTATAACACTTAAGCATTAGTAATAGTCTGTGAGAGCACAAATTGTATGGGAAGTTGTCCAAATGCCATTTATCAATCGAAGATTCATTATAGAGACATGTCATCTTCGGTGAAGGTATCTCCATGGATATAGCAAAGGTCAAAGGATATTATGGAATGTCATGCGTCGACGAATGTCCTGAAAGTGATAGCTTCATGGGTTTAGCGAGGGATAATAACCGGTTCATTGAGGGATTTTAAATAGAAAATCAATCATGGAGTGCAGAATAAGAAGAAGAAGTTTGTTTGGACCAAAGAAATGCGTGGAAGCATTTTGGAGGCTGAAGAGTTGTTGACAACAACATCGATACTAAGGATCCCTGACATAGACGCAAACTTCTTAGTATGCACACATCAAAGGAAGGGGCTTGGTAGTCTCAACTCGAGCAGTTAGTGATCACCACTTCTCAAGGAAATTGAGAGGCATGAGGAGAACTATCGCGACGCGTGATTTGGAGTTGTTAGTAATTTTTTATGCCTTGAATGTTGGGAGACACTACCTTGTTGGATGAAAATTTGAACTAAAAAATGGACCATTATGGACTACAACACACTTTTACATAAAAGCGACTTGAATGCGTGACAACAACATTGAATTGAAAAGTCTTAGCAAGTCGCGTTCGGTGTTAGATAAAGGGACAGTGAACCGAGCAAAATATGCATTGATTCAGAGACCTCACATGTTTTGGTTGTTGCCTCTTCCAAAATCTAAATTGAAAATTCTAACTTTAAAAGCGATGATGATTGGTACAAGAGGTCAAGGATTTTATCGGACAAAACAAAATCATGGTACCAAGATTTGAAGGATTTCTGTTTGAATGACGAAGGACTAATGAGATAAAAAAAAATGAATTCATTTTAGAGCGATGAGTTGGGGAGTTTGATCCTAAACAAGGCTCATAGAGTTGTGTACATGACTCACCTAGGAGACACAAAGATGAGTATGGAGCTTAAACCCTTATTCTTCTAGAAAGTAATGAAGGAAGACATAGTCAACTATGTGGCTAGATGTCTAGAGTGTCGATGGGTAAGGGAAGAACATAGACATCCAAAAAGATTAATACAACCATGCACTGATACGGAATCTAAATGGGAGGTTATTCCGATGGATTTTGTTGTTGAATTGCGGCGACAAGGAGACATGAATCTATTTTCGGTAGTTGACACTCGATGAAGAGTGATCATTTATTATTGTGCGTACGACATATCATGCACCAGACATAGCAAGAGTTTTCATCGATTGATATTGTGAGGTTTTATGGCATGCCTAAGAGGATCATTTCTGATAGAGGATCGGTGTTTATGGGACAATTTTGGACTAGTTCCCAAATCCTTTGGGAACGACTTAACACAGTATTGTGTATCACCCGATAGGCATATTAGGCGAATAAGACAAACCTGGAAGGCATGTTGCACATATGCGTGATGGACCAGCAAAATTGTTGGGAAGAATGCTTTCCATTTGTGGAATTCACTTATAACAATAATTACCAAAGAAACACCATTATGCGATTTACCATTCCATAAAATGATGGGATTTATCAATCAACATAGAGGTTTAACAGAGTTTAAACAATTGAAATGTAGAGTGTAATAAGAGTTTAGCCAATCAAGACACAAAGAACCAAAAAATATTAGAATCCAGCGCCAACTATGAGAATCAAATCGCGGAGAAACAAACAATAGTTGAATGAGGAGAGAATAAATGCCTAGGAAGAGAGAATTCTTTGCTGGGGAGAGAATGATCCTATAGTTATTATCATGCGGAAATAAATTCATTTGAATACAGTATTCAAACGCAGTGAATGACCATAGATTATTTGCTTGATTTCGAGGCAGGACTAATAACTTAAAGAGGATAAAAGCGAGAGGACACAATGCATCATATCTTCTCTTGAGAACCAAATAATGAAATGCAGGAAGGAGATACAAGAACACAAGAAAGGTTTGAGTCTGGGGCTCATTCTAGCCACGTGCAATTAGACAATAACTCATAAATAAAGGATACAATGGATAGCAAGGATTCTTACTGAGTAAATCAAGCGAAAAGGAGGTTAAAATTACCATAGGAATACATGTGTAAGAAAAGATCATGGAAATGAAATCTTCAAATGAGTACAAAAAAATAAACATGTGTAAATTAAATTTCATTGCAAATAACAACATTAACATGCATACCTTAGCGGATGCAAATGCTCTGAGTGGTGACTATGTGGGCTCTATCAAAGCATGCTTTCCAACCCGTTGACCTCACGGTGCCTCCCAACCAATGGGGAGGTGCTCTTCTTCCCCTAGGGCCGTAAGAGACACAAAGGGGCCACACACAATACCAAAGAGAAATCTATCACCAACACACCTTGCAAAGTTAGGAGCTCTGCTAGTTCTAGAGCTAGGTATCCAGCTCCACAAAGAGAAAGTTCGGTCAGATAAAATTTCAGCGGTGTAACGTTATGCAATCCAAATTCCGTTTTCATTTAATTAATTTGAAAAACCTCCCATGTACACATGTGACCCCATCCCTTAGTTACTTTTGAGAAAATCAATTTTAATAATTAATTAAACACTTTTATTCCCTCACCCGCAAAGCATTCCTAAAAAAATTCTCCTCGGTGTCCCAAATTTTGTTTACAATTCATAAAATGACTTACCTTACTTAATTCCTAGTTGAGTTCATAAATAGAAAGTTCCAAAGGATAGATTCCTTACTAAGTTAGACATTCATCTTTTCTTCACGTTTCCCCTTTTTTTAAGTTTCACTTTTTCTCTAAGTTTACTTTTCTTTTAAGTTTTCTCGTTTTATAACTAATTATGAAATTAGTAGTTTAGATAAACAAGTTTACTCTTTTTGAATTTAATCCTCCATTATAATTTTTTTTTACTTTAATAATTAAATTTTTTTTTAATTTCTCTTATTAGTTATAAAAAAGAACCTTTAGTGAATTTGAAATTTTATAAAAATAATCTTAGTGAATTAAAATTTTATAAAAGAGGCTTAGTGAATTAAAATTTTATACAAAGAACCTTGAGTGCATATAATTTCCACTTTAATCACGGTTGCTCACGTCCTAATTGGTTGTTGCTTTTTGTTCCTAGGTTCTACCAGGACCAGTTTTAATTCACTAGGCTTAGTATTAGTTCTTAAAGAGCAGGTCATTAAACTTTACTTATGACATCATTCATTTTTAAGGCCGACTAGATTTATTCACTTACGGTTAAAAATCTGACATGCCCTTCGGGATGCACTACATGCTCAAAGGGTGCCACTAAGCCTCTTTTAGTTTTCCTTGAGTGATGTGTCCTTAAAGATGCACTACATTCTTCAAGGGTGTCTTGCCTCTTCACGATTTTTCTTTGTGCGACATGCCGCGAGGCGCCACTTCGTGCTCAAAGTGCCACTTGCCTCTTGGTGAATTTGGTGAGCGTCAAACCCCACAGTTGATGCCTACGCGGTGATCTTGTTGGGGACTAAGGGCCTATAAGGAATAATTCCCACATGTGTGCACCCTTAGAATCATCGTCGCCAACATCCGCAGTTTTCCCTCACTGACATTACGGGTCTTCTCAAACTAGGAAATCATTGACCTACAGTTCAAGCCGCGACATGAGTGCTAGTAGGTTGTTACCGAGTTGATCTCCACACCTCTCCCTCAAATGTCTCTAGTTGTTAGGCGTGACCCCTATACTCCAAATGTGAGTCTGATTAGCAAGAAATTGTCAGCTTGCATCCTTCAACGAATCATGTTAGCAATAATAATCAATCATCACCCAACATCTAATCATATGTACATATGTCCACGCAAACAACATTCCAAGCCCGCAGTCAGTCAGCGGCTGATCCCTAGAGTCCAAGTGGTTTCATTTATGCCTATGCATCCTCAATGTCAAAAGTCCTACACACTTTCGAGGGAGCACCTCATCAATAACACTTGTCTATGTAAATACAACAAAACAACATATCACCAAATCCTAATATCTCATAATCATTATCAAAATGACCGATGTTGCTAATAGCAGATCAACTTGCACACAAGTGTCCTCAAATAAGTCCATTCGATTATTGCTCAAAGGGGTGAAATTTTGGTACATACACCCTCTTGGTTTAAACTTCATCGTTTGAAAGTATAAAAGTGTCAAAATAAAGTGTATCCATGATGTCATGGATCTATCTATCAAACAAAAATGGAAATTGTTGAGTTGCATATCATGTCGTCCTCGGTGGTCGATGCGTCTATGGTTATCCCTGCTAGACCTTATTAGAATCTATTCGACGTCGTAGTTAGTAGAATGCAATGGTCAAAATGTGGTCGACTCTGTAGTGGCCTTTTCCTCTTCATTACCTGCAAGGAAATCATGTCATTAACATGTGTGGGATCACTAATATAATGTCTCAAAAAGAAATGTGAAAAAAATGGGTGCATCACGCCTCAAGGAATGTCGGAAATCTAATTCGATGAGCCATGATCCCCTTCTTTATACAATATAGAAAGGTCCACATGGACCAAGGAGAGAGTTTAAGACCCTTTCCAAACTTGATCAAAATCTTATGTGGTTTCACCCGCAAAAAAGACTCGATCACCAACCTGCGTAACTACGGTCGACATTGTGTGCATCGACATAACTCTTACGTCAATTTTTGCTTCTTTTGATCTTGCTTTGTCTTATGGTTTTGCATTTGATATTCCATTTCTTGGATCACTTCTCATCCACGGGACCTTATCCTCAAGTCGATATCAACTCAAAGGCATGGCATGGTCTCCCATAAAGAAAATTGAAAGACACCATCTTAATGGTGCCTTGATAGTATTGTTATACACAAATTATACCGGTGGAAAGAATGCTTCCCAATGATTATGTTGGTCCATAACGTACATGCGCAAACCTATCCTCCAATATTTGGTTTGTTCTTTGAATGCTCATCTGTCTGGGTGATACTTGGTACCTAAAGTTAAGTTGGGTTCCCAAAGACTCTCGTAGAAACTAGTCCAAAATCATCCAATGGCTTATACCAATCACCGATCGGATATAATCCTCTTAGGCGCACCACCATGCATCTTCGATACATCCTTCGCACAATAATAAAATGAGAGCACTCTTCATCGAGTGTTGACTACGCAGGTGAGTCATGTCTCCTTACCGTCAGTTGAAATACAACAATGAAATCCATGAAATGACCTCCCATTTTGATTTCAAAATATTATTGGTACGTGGTAATCTATGGGATGTCTATGCTCATCCTTCACCTTCGACATTCTAGACATCCTTCCACATATTTGACTATGTATGCCTTCATTCCTTTGAGAAGAATAAGGTTTAAAGGTGCACACGCCCTCATCGTCGTGACTCAAGGACTAGCCATGTACACTCCTATGTGAGCCTCGTTTAGGATAAAAATTCTCAACTCATCATTGGGCCGATTACGTAAATTAGGCTTTTTAAATATCAAAAAGTTTGTAAATAGATCCATAGTAAAACCAACTTCAAATTTTGGTACCATCATTTGTCTTTCTGATAAAATCCTTGACCTCTTTATACAAGTCATCGTCACGTAAAGGATTAGAATATTTTCGTGTATATTTCTTTGAAGAGGCAACACAGAATCTCGTGGTTTCCAACTCAACGTATCTTCCACTTTGTTCATTGTCCCTTTTATGTAATAAATCTAAAAATCATGCCGTGCTTAATTGTGATAGCGTCGTTATTAAGCGTTCAAGTTACTTTAGCGTAAAAATATGCTTGTAGTCCACATTGAAATTGGTTTTAGTTCAATTTTTTTGTCCAATAATGTAGTGTATACAAACTCTCAAGGAATAAACAATGTCTAACAAATCCAAAATGTGCATTGCATAGTTCTCATGCCATCTCAAATTTCTCAAGATGTTAGCGATCACTCGATCGTGTGCATGAACTCCTCCTAAACCTTCCTTGAATCGTCCCGATTGAATACCAGAAGCCTCTAGATCCCGTATCGGGGGACCTTTATTGTGGTGTTGTCTTCCAACAGCTCCTTCTTTCAAACAAACTTCTTGTTCTTCTTCTCAATTCCGTGATCAGATTTTCTATCTTGAAAAACCCTCGACATATCATTGATAGTATCCTACTAAACCCATGAAGCTACACAAATTTGGGGCATTAGTTGGCATGGGCCATTCCATATTAGTCTCAACCTTTGCTAGATCCACAATGTTACCTTCCTCGGAGATGACATGCCTTAAGTGGTGAATCTTCGATTGACAAAACGATCAATTTAGACAATTTCTTATACAGTTTGTTCTCTCATAGACATTGTGGTACCAAATAGCAAGTTAACAGGTCATGATCCTCCATCATCCGAGTAAAATCAAAAATATGATCAATGAATGCTTGGACAAACTTTTCCAAATGATAGGTGGAACCTGGATTCATCAAACTCATAAATAATACGGAACGATGGATTGGTTAAGCGGTAGAACAATAAAGCTACGTAATGTCCAAACCTTGTCTTAAGGAAGTCTTAGGGATGTCATTCTTTTTGATCCACAACTAGTGATACCTATATCTCAATTCGATATTTGAAGCATCGTGGTACTTTCATTTGATCGAATAGTTCATCAATCCTTGGAAACAAATATTTATTCTTGATTGTTTCTTGTTTCAATTGATGGTAGTCGATGCATAGTCTCCACAACCCATCCTTCTTTCATGAATATAATGGCGTGCATGGTGAAACACTTGGGCCAGTATAAGTCTTAGGTCCAAAATCCTTTTAGTTGCATTCTCATCTCCTTCAATTGCATTCACCAACTCTTATAACTCGGGGTCTAAATTTGATAAGGCGTTCTTTTTATCAGTTCAGTCCCCAGTTTTGTGTCTATGGTAAATTCCAACTCTCTCTTCGGTGGCATCCCAAGTAACTCCCTCTGGGAAGACATCCACAAAATCTCACACCAGTAGAAGATTTTCTAGACAACAAGCTACTGAAGCTGTTGTTTAAAGCAAGGATTGCATAAAGCTTATATCCCTTGCACATGATCTTCTGTAGTTGTAGGGAAGATATGAACCTCATGGAAACTTCCTGGTTCTATCCTACAATAATGCATCTTTGTCCCTCATAATTGACCAATCTTTTAAGCTTGTTTAACAAATATTTATTCTTGATTGTTTCCTTGTTCAATTGATGGTAGTCGATGCATAGTCTCCACAACCCATCCTTCTTTCATATGAATATAACAAGCGTACCCCATGGTGAAACACTTGGACGTATAAGTCTTAGGTCCAAAAAATCCTTTAGTTGCATTCTCATCTCCTTCAATTGCATTCTCAACTCTTATAACTCCAGGGTCTAAATTTGATAAGGCATTCTTTCTTTCAATTGAGTCCCCAGTTTTAGGTCTATGGTAAATTCCAATTTCTTCTCTGGTGGCATCCCAAGTAACTCCTCTGGGAAGACATCCACAAAATCTCTCACCACCGAAAGGTGTTCTAGACCTTCCGCTACTCGCTTCTTGTTTAAAGCAAGGATTGCATAAAGCTTATATCCCTTGCACATGATCTTCTGTAGCTGGAAGGAAGAGGTGAAATTCAGGGAAATTCCCTGGTTCTGACCTACAATAATGCATCTTTGTCCCTCATAATTGACCAAGCACAACTGTTTCGTCTTACAGTTGATTATTTCCTCATGCGATTCCAACCAGTCCATACCGATCATGATGTCATAAGATCCTAAGATCGTGACGTACAGGTTGGCCCTCATGAAAAACTCTCCCAGGTTAAGGCTATATCCCATAACCTTCCCTCCAACCTTATGTTTGGCTCCCAAATCCATTTCTGCAAAGCTAAACTCATCCTGTTCGACTGCCTTTACCTTAATTCGTTTTAGCACTACCCCAGAAATGAAACTTTCTATAGCACCTAGATATATCAAAATACTAAGGGTCTGGTCAGCGAAGGTACCTGATGTATCAAGCACAGTCGACTGGTGCTCGACTTGGCAGTTATTTACCGTTGCATGAATCTGATGAGCCTTTCCCAAATCTCCCATGGTAGTGGGTTCGGATGATCCAGATGCTCTAGTCCTCTCTACTAGGAAATTGCACTGGTAATGTGGCTCCTCACATGTCCAACACCCCTTCTTCAGTCTAGTATTGTTGGTACCCAAAGTTGGAATCCCTCCATCTTGGAACCCTGGTTAGTTCTATTGAACAGGCTGGAACTACTGCTACTATGGTTGATGCTACTGTTGGTGTTGTGGTCCTCAATAAGGGGTCCACTACTGAAGCATTGGTCATTGAGGTGTAGTCAAAGTGGATTCTCTCTGGAAGCCACAATATCCTATTGAATGCCTAGCTGGTGTCTGATGCTCTTGCGCACTAGATGACACCTTCGATGTTGGTCTCGCTGGAGTCCTTCTCTGACCCTCGCTGATAAGCTCCTCCTCTCCTATGAGGGCCTTCTAAATGACATCATGCAAGGTTTGAGGCTTCAGAATCCTAACCTTTGCATGAATGTTGACATTAAGGCCAAACAAGAACTTGTTGACCTTAAGTTTCTCGGTATTTAGGTGCGAAGCATAACGAAGGAGCTCCATAAAATGGGCCTTGTTCTCGAGCACTGTACGACCACCCTGTTGCAAGGCATTGAACTTGTTGAGTTGATGCTCAATGAATTCCTCCGATAGATACCTCTCTCGGAACCATTCGTCAAACATTTCCCATGACACGTCTTCGACGACTATGTTCAATTGCGGAAGGAGCATATTCCACCATAAAAGAGCACTCCCCTTCAATTGAAAGACCTCTATGCAAACCTTCATGTTGGAGGTATAGTCACGAAGTGAAACTCACATTTCCATATTATCCAACCATGCCTCGGTGTCTGCACCATCCAGGGAACCAAAGAAATTGATAAATTTGACCTTATCGAGTTCGCAGTGAATACTACCAGTACCGACAGGAGCACGCAGTGGACCCTCAGGGGGTGTCGGTGCCCTGGACTCATATCTATCCAAATGGCTATGAAATGCCTCAAACATCCGCTGAAAGGACCTTATTAGCCCAATTACATCACCCACTACTATCTGATCCTATTCAGAAACCTGTTTGGCTCCCTAGGGGTTATACCCCTCATGTGACATCCCCAAAAATAAAATATTTTTGAAAGCTAAATTTGCTGGAAATTTAATTCTGTTTTTAGTAAATTCGAATTTGGAATTTTTTTTCCATTTATGGCAATTCTGAATTTTGAATTTGATATTTATAATTAATTATTATGACTTTTGGGTAGAGTTCTGATTGGGACTCAACTAACTATTTGACTATGACACTTGTATAAAAACAGAAGATTTATATTAATTGTAGGAGGACAAATGGAACAACGATGTTAAAATCAGCTGACCATGACTCCATGAGTGGGGAACAAGTTGGAACTACCTCTCGGATGATTATTACAAGTGGAAAATCAGATATTTGGCCATTGGAAGCCCTTGAAAATCAGGGGTTTAGAAAGCTGCGAAAATCCCCCCAAGGGAGGGGAAAAGACCTGGGCAAAATTGATATATAGCATATGCGAGGAGGCAGGACACTGCCAAGTATGATGGGAAAGATTTTGAGCTCTCCTTGTTGTTATGAACACTACGGATTGAGTGTGAGGCAAGAGGATCCCGTTGAGATGGATTTTCCTTCTTGTTATGAGAACTGTTGAATAAGTGTGAGGCAAGAGGATAACTGTTGGAATTGGAGGACAGTTTTGAGGAGGAGTTTCCAAGTTCACCCTCATGGATTCATGGTCAGGCTAGGGGGTGAATCAGGAAAGTGGTTTTGTCTGCCCTGTTCTATGGTTGGGAGGAACGTGGTTGTTCCCTTTGTCTTTCCGCAAAACTGTTCCAAATATGTAGACTTTTCCTTCTCTGTGTGAACGATCATATCTATTTGTTGTAATGTAACTGTGTGAATGATTATTTCTATTTGTTGTAATGTATCTAACTGTACTAAGTTGAGATGGCCTCCATAGACGATATATGTTCGTTATATGAAGTCTTATAATCAAGCAATTAAATTAGAGGATTACCCCTCCCAAATTAAAAACCCGAGACAGAGTTATTCATGTGCAAGTGAATTGATAGTATAAATTCATCTATAGGTAAGGGTTATTAATTTGTAATCGTAATATCAGACAGATCTGGATTGAGTAGGTTTATACTTATAGACTCATGTATTTATATGCATATATTATTTTGGAAGCAAAAGATAGAATCATAACTTTACTCAAACCTTTATCTCCAATCTAAATAATCGCTATGGTAGAATTGAACCATTTGGGTAATGATTATAGGGAATGCCAAAACATGATAAAATGATTTAGTATTATAGATCTAGAGTATGTCGATCCAATTTTTTTTCTTCTAGCATTGAAAACAGGGCTTGTCTTCAAGGCAATAACCTTGGTATTTGAGATTTTAGGAGATAACGAAATCTAAATGCCCCTTTTAATTTGGGCAACTGAATGCTGTGAAAAATAGAGGTCGATTGGGTTTTCATCGATTATAAACGTCAAACTCAAAAAAAAAGGTTTCCATGCACCAAGTTACATTAATGATTGGTGTTTCAAGGTTCGACATGTCGGGGTTACGAATACCTAACATTCAATAAATTGAAACATGAAAAACTGAATTGCGAAATGTGAAAGGACTGTGGGCCCCACATTTCATGATTTCAGGGTTTAGGACATTGGGGTTTACAAACACCTGTCGTTCAAAAAATATGATATGCGAAATGCCGAATTTTGAAATGTGAAGGGACTGTGGGCCCTACATTTCGGGAGTCAGATTTCATAGTTTGGTAAAACAAAGGAACTCCATGATTCTGTAACAGTGAGTCCCGAATGCCAAAATGTCCACTTTGTGTTTAACCCCTTTTTTTAAAATTATGCTCGGTCTTTGCTTGAATGATTTGTGCATCTAATTTTATACCTCTAATTGTGCTAAGACAAAATAATTTCCATGGATGACATTGGTGTGTTGTGAGAAGTTAGAATCAAAGACTAAATCTTGGGAATGGTTCCTCCCGAATCCAAACGCTAGACCAAAACTATATAAATATGAACTTAAAGAACAAATCCACCTACAGGAGCAGATTTTAACTCTGAAATTCATATTTCGAGGTAGGATTGTCTATGTAAAGATGAGATTGAAAGATACCGAACTATTGATAGGCACCGGTTTACTTCTGTAATTGAAGTTCTAGCAGACCTGCCTTTGAATAATTGAATTTGGAAGAGGCCTGTACACATAGTACTTATAGATTTAAATATATATATATATATATATATATATTTGTACTTAAGGTATACGGATACCAGTGCAGTTAGTACTGCGTACAGAGCATTTCAATAGATGAAGTAGAAATACCCACGCAGAAACATGTCGTCATAGTATTCAATAAATGACTATGGGCCCACTATTTTGGGACTTCGCACTCCGGTCGCAACATTCTAAGCCTTTAGATTTCCCGAGTACCGAAATGCCAAAAATGGCTTAACATGTTTGTCTCTTCTTGTAGCCTCCGCCCACGCGACAACGCCTTGTGACCTGGGCTATCTCCTCAAAGCGCATCATGATTTATGGGTTTGTAAGGGTTGTGATGTAACTCCAACCTTTCCTCCTTCTAATCCCTGAAGCTTGAGATTTTACCCTCCATTTTCCCTGAAGACGAAATGCTAGAACTTTTCCCCTCAAGAGATCAATGGACTTGATTCTTTCGGTATTTTCACGAACTGGGAGTTCACGATGTAGCATCTACAAACCTCATTGCTTCTCGAAAAACCCGAACTCCGAATTAGAAAATTTCAAGGCATGATATCAATGACTCCTATTGCTTCTCATCCAATGGAATTTATTCCTCCTAAGCCTCTGAACACTAAAGGATGATCATTCTTAACTTCTGCACAGATCTATGAGATCCAACGGTCCATGGGATTTCAGTACCTTTCCCGAGGAAATTTCACTGTCCGTTCTTTTAAGGATATCTGGCCAAAATGATTTGGCATTCTACCATCTAATCTTGACTCTGCGAGATGATATTCGATCCCCACCTCCCTTTAATTACTTCAAAGGTGTTATCCCTTCTAAGCTTTATCCCTTTGAACATCAAGGGTTCCTTCGACCTAAGTTTAGACATCACCTTTATACATTTCAGTATGTTGGTGTAGTTTGAGAATTTAGGGACGTAATAGAGTCATGGAAGGAATTTACCCACAGAAGTTTTTTTATTTGAATAGATTAGACTAGTGTAATAATATTCTTATGGACAGAGACGAATCATTCCTTCTCTTAAATTCTAAACTTAAACGAAAATTGATTTATGTCATAGAAAAAGGAATTTTTTTTTTATGATAAATTTGAGGTTCATTACATATGGTATCAGAGAAAAAGTTACAACAATGGGCTTGAAAAAGGCCACATTAATTGCTTAGTATATATTCTGATTTATGAAAATACTAATAAATCTTGTGGTTAGAAACAAAAAGCCTTTATGTTTTGTGTTGATTATGGTAGCCCAAGAAGGTGTAGAAATCAGGATGGAAGGGCCTCCTGGAGATCCAAGACATAATAGTGATGGAAGCTCACCCACGGAGGTTTTGGAAACAATGAGGAACCTTATTGTTGAACTGTAGGTTTTCAAGGCCGAAAATGAAAAATTGAAGAAAGCACATCAGGAACAGTAAGAGATAAATGAAGTCCTGATGCATAGTATAGTAACCAAGAAAAGTCCAAAAGATGATAAACATGATGAGGAGGTCAGTAAAAGGGCCTCCAAGAATTCTGGTGTGGAAACAGAAAAAGAAGACAGTTCGTCTGAAGGGACACCTTCCACTTAAGACAAAACCATACCAAACAGAAAAAGAAAACAAAGAGACACCTTGAAGGGGAATTTAAAAAGATTAAACCAACTATCTTTGATGGAGAATCCAGGACAGGAGAAGAAGTTGAGGCATGGTTGTTGGACATCAAAAAATACTTCTAAATATACAACTATTCTAGAATCATGAAGGTCAGAATGGGCATCTACAATCTAAAGGGGAAGGCCAACATTTGGTGGCAGGACCTGAAATTGGCCAAGGGCCTAAAGGAGAAATAGTTGAAATGGTCTAACTTTAAGAAGTATTTCAAGAAACAATACCTTTCTGAAAGATATTATGAAAGGAATACGAAAGAATTTTATGAGTTACGACTCAGATAGATGATGATGGAGGACCTTATAAATAAATCTATTGAACTACTAAGGTTCGTACTGTACATCCGGGAGGATAAGGTAAAAATCCAACGATTCTTAAGTTGTTTACCATAGGCCTACCGGGACAGAATTGAGTTTGACAGCCCCAAATCCTTGAGTGAGGTATTGAGGAAAGAATGAATGTGCTATGACTAGTATAAACAACGATAAGAGTTTCCCAAGACCTTGAAGGATAAGAAGAAAGATCGAATGAACCAACGAAAGAAGGGATACTAGCCAACTCCTTATCGGTTTGCAACAAAAAGTTTCCCAAGGAAGGATTTTCACTACAATCATCCGAATACGCAAGGTAGCGGTAAATCAATAAACCTGGGAACGAAGAAGTTTGGGGACAACTCCTGTGGGACATTAAAGTGTTGGGAGTGTGGAGAGCCTCATCTAAGGAGGAACTG